>JARYGA010053673.1:0-32446 GCA_030545235.1 Helianthus tuberosus
GAGAAAGTTTCGGGGGACCCACTTCCAATGGCGGACCAACGTACCCTCATGGATTACCTACGGCCCACCGTAGGCAATCTTGGCGCCGCTATCAATGCACCGAATGTCGAAGCCAACAACTTCGAACTTCGGCCGCATTTGATACAAATGCTCCAAAACTCCGCAACCTTCCATGGGCTTGCGGACGAGGATCCCCATCTACATATTACTAATTTCTTGGAAATATGTGATACTTTTCGGATCAATGGAGCATCAAACGACACCATTCGCCTTAGGATGTTTCCATTTTCACTTAAAGACCGAGCTAAGGCTTGGCTTAACACCCTCCCAGTTGGCTCGGTAAACACCTGGGATGAACTAGCCCAAAAGTTTCTATATAAGTATTTCCCTCCTGCTAAAACGGCTAAACTAATGACTGAAATTAATACATACTCACAAGAGGATGGGGAATCCTTATATGAAACTTGGGAAAGGTTCAAGGAGCTTCTAGGAAAGTGTCCTCATCATGGTCTAGCGGTGTGGCAACAAGTATCCACTTTCTACAATGGGTTGTTGCCACACACAAGACAAACACTTGATTCAAGCTCCGGGGGACTTCTAGGTAATCGTCGCCCAAATGAAATATATAATCAAATTGAGGAAATTGCTCAGACCAATTTTCAATGGCACACTCCCCGAGGTAATAAATCTATTGCCCCGGGCGCCCATAAGGTTGATGAAAGCACCTCTTTACAAGCCCAAATCGAGGCCCTCTCTTCAAAAATCAAAAGGCTAGAAATGACAAAAACGGCCTCGGTAATGGCTTGTGAAGGGTGTGGTGGGTCACATGAAAATTGGAGTTGTATGAAAGAATTAGATGAACAGACAGGAACGGTAAACTACATTGATAATAGACCTAGGCCGTCGGGTCCTCCAACGGGTACCTACAACCAAGGATGGCGTAACCACCCAAATCTTGGTTGGAGAGATCCCGGCAATAGTAGTAACCAACAAAACCAAAGAACTAATTTTCAACAACCACAAAATTTCTCTCAACAACAAGGTGGAAGAGAAAGGCTTGAAGATACCGTATCTCGCCTCATCTCCGACACCGAAAAGAAAAACTCGGATCAATTTCAACAATTGGAATCGAATTTTAGAAATCAACAAGCTAGCATGCAAAACGTTGAAAAACAATTAAACTAACTAGCTCAAAATTTCTCCGAGAGACCACAAGGCACGTTACCAAGTAATACCGAAACCAACCCAAAGGCGCAAGTATACCTCATCACATTGAGAAACCGAACCGTGGGTCCCGATGATGCCACATTACCATCAGTTGAAGGAAGTCAACTCAGCCAAAGCACGACTTAACCTATAACTCAACCGGAAAAAGCTCCTTCACCAAATCAAGAGCCCATCAAGACTCCTCCAATTCCGTACCCCGGTAGGTTAAATCGTCAAAAGACCGATGAGCAATTCGCAAAGTTCGAAAGTTTACTAAAACAATTGCATGTTAATATTCCTTTTATTGAGGTCCTAACCCAAATGCCTAAATATGCAAAATTCATGAGGGATTTCCTCACTCACAAAAGGAAAATTGAATCATTGCAATTAGTTAACTTAGGCGAAGAATGCTCCGCTTTAGTACTCAACAAACTTCCACAAAAGAAAATCGATCCCGGGAGCTTCACAATTCCTTGCTCGATTGGGAAGTCCCCCGTTCGTAATGCATTAGCCGATCTTGGGGCTAGCATTAACCTCATGCCCACGTCAATGTTCAAACGACTCGGCCTAGGAACAACAAGCCCTACAAAGATGTGCATACAACTCGCCGACAGGTCCGTCAAATTTCCACAAGGTGTCGCTGAAAATCTGCTGGTCAAGGTTGACAACTTCGTTTTTCCAACCGACTTTGTCATCCTAGACATGGAAGAAGACACCGATGTCCCTCTCATCATCGGGAGACCATTTCTAGCCACTGCCCAAGCAGTGGTGGATATGAATGACGTAACATTAACATTAAAGTTTGGGGATGAGGAAGTGAAGTTTGAATGTGGAAAGAAAGTAGAGGAAGAAGACCCGGTCAAATACATGAAGGTCATAGAATCAAGCTTGGATGACGCTCTCCGATGGTGTAACATGGGATGCAATACATCCCACTTGGGTAACATGTGACCAGGCTTTGGGTCTAGCCAAGGACACTTATAAACGTGGCGCACCACGGAGGCATTCCGCGGAACTATCCTTAGTTTAGATTAATTTTCTTGTTTTCTAGTTAGTTTTAATTTCCAGGAATAAAACACACTTGAGATGGCAAATGATGCAAGGGAAACTTGAACCAGCACTCCATACAGGAAAACAGAACCGTCCGATAAATTTCTTCGTTTACAGAAAGTTCGGCACGGGCCGTGGCCACCCAACACGGCCCCGTGCTGCACAGTCTGCAGAAAAAAGACCCAGTTCAGGTAACTGGACACGGGTCGTGTTCACCCAACACGCCCCCGTGTCCAGACTTCTATTTCTCTTGTTTTAATTTTTTTACTGGCACTTGAACACGGGGCCGTGCCCGGACAACACGGGGCCGTGTTCAGCGCCCAGTAACACAATATTTTTGCTTTTTACACCTTTTTACACATTCAATCAACCTAAAAACTTATTTTTGGGACACATTGAGGACAATGTGTAATTTAAGTGTGGGGGATGCTAAAACCTTGAATCTTACAAGTCCTAAATACAAGCCTTACACAAAACTCTATTGGAATCGCTAATCACCCCAAAATTTTTTCAAAAAAAAAAAATTCATTTTTTTTTACTTGTCTAGGTTTAACTCGGGAAATTCAAGTTCTCAAAAAGTTATATTTTTACGAATTTACAACCGATAGCTTCGTGATAAAAAGAACCAACATAAGAAAATTATGAAAAGGCATGACAAGCTTAGTTAAAATTTGATTATATATACTTGATCACATAAAAACCAATTCCCACAAAAGTGAGTTTTGAGCCTTTATTGAGCATACAATTACATATCATTAGACTAAATGCTCATTTTTCGTTTCTTGTGTGAATAGCCGCGTGGTTCTTACGACTCTAGAACTTGCCATGACGATACATTCCCGGTCCTTACCAACTTAAACCCGAGTAAGTAAATGATGGAGGCATTAGGACTAACCCTTTTTATTTCTACACCATTATTTTTCTTTTTTTTTACCACCTACCCAAAATCCCCCTAGTTAGCCCCTTTGAGACTAAACCTTTTCATTTCATAACCCAAACCAAACACACTTTTACCCACCAAAACCTTTTTATTTTTAACCATTTGTTTTAGTAACAAGTTCGATTTTTCGTATGACTGATAAAAAAAAAAATTGTGTTGAGGATGAAGCAAAAGAAAATAAACAAACAAGTTCATCAAAAATAACTTGGTTTGAATAATAGCTTCATCAAAACAAAAGTTACAAAAATAGAAAGTCTTACGAAAACCGACACTTGTTACGCTTTTTCGCTTTTTTTCTACTAACCACTAACCACCAACCCAACCACCTACCTTTAACCCAAGCCTAACCCTTCACCCACAAAGTCCTCTTGATATTTACAAAGGTATATAAGTTAAAAAGGAGGAGGATTGATTGCTTGGCAAGCCTATGGTAGGAGTAAGTTCCATGCCGCTCTCGAGTGATCCACAAAAATACATTTTCGGCCGAGTGTTGAGTGATCCCCGTGAGGTATGTGAACTTGTATATAAATAGAATTTTACAAAGGCATGTTATGCCCTAATAAGTAATTTATCTCATGACGAATAGGATTGTAAATAAATAAAAATAAAATTAAATAAAGAATCTTGGAAATCCCGACACTCTACGACAAGCCCAAAAACCTTCTTCTCTACCCATTCCATTTGGGAGTGTAATAGCCACATATTAAAGAGTTTTGCTTGAGGACAAGCAAAGATTCAAGTGTGGGGGTATTTGATGTGTTTAAAGTGTAACATATAAATTTCATCAAATGAGGCATAAAACTAACCCTTTTTTAGTACTAATGTTGGAAAAAGTGTGCTTTTGTCTTCCTTTTGTATTTTCAGGATTAAATGAGCTCAAATTAACAAAAGAAGCAAAAAGACATCAAAATCTAACATAAATACAAGAAAAGGAACAAGACGTGACATGCCCGACCCCATGACAGCATCTTCCCAAGCAAAACAAGAAATCAGAAGCCTGAACACGCCCCGTGCTCAGCCAGCACGGGGGCGTGCCCAAGTGTCAGCAGAAAAGACAAAGTGGTAGAAGCTTCTATTGCCCACCACGGGGACGTGCTCAGCGGACACGGGGCGTGGTCAACTATAAGATTCGCACAATCTAGGAAAATCTTCATAGTACACAGATTCTTCTGCACACGGGGTCGTGCTCAGCGGACACGGGGGCGTGGTCAACTAATAAGACAAAGCTGCATTAAATGAAGAAAGAGAAGGATGTGGACACGGGGCCGTGCCCGAGCTTCTGTTCAGCCTATAAATAAAAGTGCTTGGCTCAAGCTCAAACCATCCCTTGGCACACCACCTCTCTCACACTTCACCCACCACCCACCACCACCATAACACCATCATCCATTGTCCATCGTAGAGTGTGTGAGTCGTCTCGGGATCCAAGATTGATCGTAAGAGTTCTTGACAATCAAGGCCATGTTTGCCTAAGTCTCTTACATCACTTGGTGAAGACAAAGTGTCTAGTGTAATACTTTTTATTTCTAATCTTTTCGCACTTTTTATTTGGTTTCGTATTAATGACTTTAATAACTAGTTGCTTATGTTGAAGGTGATCTTTCTTTATCGTTTTTCCGTGGTGTCTTGAAATTATTTTACTGTCTATATAAAATAAAAGATTTTCACCATTCATATCTCCACGGTCTAGATGGAGGTATGTTGGCTACCTGGTCGGGGGTTAAGGGAACGGTTTGGTAAAGGTCTTGCCATTGTTCAGCGTTTAGAGGTCCTGCAATGGACCTGGGTCAAATTTAGTAGGACCTCCTTCAATACTTAGCGGTATTGGATGGCGGGGGTCCAAACTCTTTGATCCCCTCATAAGTTAACTACTATTAATTCTACAACCCGGCTATTTAGGATTGTATCCCTGCTGACTCAGACTATTTAGTCGAGGGTAACGTCACCTCCAAAAGAGGGGCCTACCATAATTTGCATTAATAACTTAATTAATCATCTTCCAATAATCCACCCTTTTAGGATTGTATCCTTGCTGACTCAAACTACTGGGGTGAGGGTAACGTCACCTTCAAAAGAGGGGCCTACTACAATAACTAAGATAATCTCTTAAAATAGTGCAAAAGTGCGGAAATAATCAAAGGTTACACTAGATACGAGTCGGAACCAAGTGATTCATCTTGTCTATCTGTTTTTTTTCTTTTTATTTTTATTTTCAGCATTTTAGTTAGTTTTTATTTTTCTTAGTTTAAAACATTTTTCTAAACTTTTTATTTTGATTAGACGTTGAGGATAAACCGGTACTAAAAGCTCTTGTGTCCTTGAACGACCTCGGTATCTTACCAACACTATACTACGCTCACGATGGGTGCACTTGCCCATATGTGTGTCTAGTGTTAGTAAATATCGTGTTTTATAAATTTAAAACTTGACTAAAAAGTGTTAAAGGGGCTTAAAATATACACCTAATATATATAACACTTCACACGCATCAGTAACGTCACCTTCAAAAGAAGGGCCTACTACAATAACTAAGATAATCTCTTAAAATAGTGCAAAAGTGCGGAAATAATCAAAGGTTACACTAGATACGAGTCGGAACCAAGTGATTCATCTTGTCTATCTGTTTTTTTTATTTTTATTTTCAGCATTTTAGTTAGTTTTTATTTTTCTTAGTTTAAAACATTTTTCTAAACTTTTTATTTTGATTAGACGTTGAGGATAAACCGGTACTAAAAGCTCTTGTGTCCTTGGACGACCTCGGTATCTTACCAACACTATACTACGCTCACGATGGGTGCACTTGCCCATATGTGTGTCTAGTGTTAGTAAATATCGTGTTGTATAAATTTAAAACTTGACTAAAAAGTGTTAAAGGGGCTTAAAATATACACCTAATATATATAACACTTCACACGCATCAAGTTTTTGGCGCCGCTGCCGGGGACACAAGGATTTTAGGAAAGCTTAAAATCGACGGCCTAATCAGTTTTTCAAAACCTTTTCAAAACGGGCCCACATTTTTCTGCATTTTAGTTTAGTTTTGCATTTACAGTAGGTTGAACACGGGTCGTGCTCGCTGAACACGGGGCCGTGCTGCATATTTTTCATAAAACACCCAGTAACAGAAGCTTGAACACGGGCCGTGCTCACTGAACACGCCCCGTGCTCAACGAAATCAGTAAATTTAATTAAAACGCCCAGATACAGATCCTGAACACGGGGCCGTGTCCACTGAACACGGGGCCGTGTCCAGCCTCTGTTTCCGTTTTTATTTTTGTTTTCTGATCTCGAGACTTAGTTGTGGTCTGCTGAGTGATTCTTATGGATCAATACTCAGGAAATTACAACTACACCTATGAGGAGGATGATTATAGGGGTAATTATTACACTAATTGTCGTAACACACGCTCGGTTCAATATAATCACTCATATCAACCATCCAATTCATACACCTACTATGAGGAGCCCAGGTACGAGCCATCAACTTCATACACATCCTAAGAAGACCAAAGGTATGAACCTCCTCCCTCATACTCATATTTTGATGAACCAAGGTATGAGCCTTCTTACTCATACTTTGAGGAACCAAGATATGAGCCACCACCTTCATATGCTTATTATGAGGAACCATGGCGTGAACAACCCACCTCATATGAGTATTATGAAGAACAATATTACGAACCTTATCCATCATATGCTTACAATGAAGAACAATGGTGCGAACCATCTACTTCACATGGGTATTATGAGGAACAAAGGATCGAACAACCGGATCCAAGCTTAGAAAGTACCGATTCTTTTTCTATAACCGAAGTAACCGATAGCATATTAGAACACATAAGAGTTATCGATCGCTGTATAAGAGAATCTCGCGCAAGGGAAGAGGAGTCCCGTGCAAGAGAAGAATTAAAAAAGGAAGAGATAACTGAAATTGTAAAAATGGAAGAACAAATAAGTGAAAAACCAACACATGAGTCAAACAATGAAAAAGGTGAGTCCGACAACGTTAAAATACAAGAAGAGTCTAATTTTGAAGAAATTAACCTCTTGTCACCTTCTTTCGAAAATCATTGTTTAGTACCCACTCATGCTAAGTTTTTAAAAGAGTTAAACACTAACACTAAAATTGACGAAACGGTAAGTGTTAAGTTAACCAATGATCAAACCTCGCTAATAAAAGAAGACCCATTTGAAATTAACATTACACCGGTTCCATGTTTCTTTCAAAATTCGTTTATTAGTAATGTCACAATCGATAAAGATCTTTGTGTTAACATAATGCCTAACTACATTTTCGAAAAATTAAGTATTAGTGATTTTTCTCCACTTCAAATACCCATTTTTCTATCCAATCGGAAAGTAATAAAATCAATCGGTATAGTTGAAGATGTATTGGTTCAAACAAATCAAATGGCAATCCCGACCGACTTTGTCATCCTCGATGACGCTCCTCTAATATTGGGACGACCATTTGTAAAAACACACGAAGCTTTGAAAAACCGGAAGTTCAACAATCTACCTCTTCAATTAGGGGAATTTAAAAGAAGAGTCGATCTCGAACGATCAATGAAATATCCATTCGGCAATAATGACCCCCTAATTGAAGATGAAGATGAACCACCCGATACAAGTGAGGAGATTGACCACTTTGTTGAAGAAGAGGTCGCCATAGAACAAACTTTTAAAGTTCTTGATCGAAATGAGCAACCAAATAAGGAGTCTCCTAAAGACCCACCAATTGAGCTCAAAGAACTTCCAAAAGGTTTGGAATATGCTTTTCTGGACAAAGAGGGTAATTTACCTGTAATTATTTCATCTAAATTAGATAGCTTAGAAAAAGAAAAATTAATTAGTCTTTTGAAAAAACATAAAAATGCAATAGCTTGGAAACTTGTAGACATAAAAGGAATTAGTCCTTCTATGTGCACACACAAAATTTTGATGAATGATGACTACAAATCGGTCATACAACCACAACGTCGAGTGAATCCAAATGTTCAAGAAGTGGTTAAAAACGAGGTCATCAAACTACTTGACGCCGGACTTATCTATCCTATCTCCGATAGTCCTTGGGTGAGTCCCGTCCAAGTAGTTCCAAAGAAAGGAGGTATGACGGTAATAACTAACGAAAAGAATGAATTAATACCAACAAGAACCGTCACAGGATGGAGAGTATGTATAGATTATAGACGATTAAATGAAGCAACAAGAAAAGATCACTTTCCTTTGCCCTTCATTGATCAAATGTTAGAAAGGTTATCCGGTCATAAATTTTATTGTTTCTTGGATGGTTTTTCAGGTTACTTTCAAATCCCGATAGCACCCGAAGACCAAGAAAAGACAACTTTCACATGTCCCTATGGAACTTTTGCTTATCGACGGATGCCGTTTGGTCTATGTAATGCCCCCGTAACATTCCAACGTTGCATGGTGGCCATTTTCCATGACATGATAGAAAAGACAATGGAAGTCTTCATGGACGACTTTTCTATCTTTGGGGATTCATACGACCAATGCCTCGATAACCTTGAACGAATGCTTTCCCGATGTGAGGAAACTAACCTCGCCCTTAATTGGGAAAAAATGCCATTTCATGGTAACGGAGGGAATAGTGCTCGGTCACAAGATCTCGAGCGAAGGAATGGAGGTGGATCGAGCCAAAATAGATACCATTTCTAGATTACCACCTCCATCCTCCGTAAGAGCTATCAGAAGCTTCCTAGGGCATGCCGGATTTTATAGACGGTTTATCAAAGACTTTTCAAAAATCTCAAGGCCTCTAACGAAATTACTTGAAAAAGATGCCCCTTTCACCTTTGACAAGGATTGCAATCAAGCATTTCTAACCTTAAAAGAAATGTTAGTCAATGCACCTATCATGATAGCGCCTGATTGGAAATTTCCTTTCGAAATCATGTGTGATGCCAGTGACTTTGCAGTTGGAGCTGTCTTGGGACAAAGAAAAGAAAAGCATTTCCACCCAATTTACTATGCTAGTAAAACACTTAATGATGCACAAGAAAATTACACAACAACTGAAAAATAATTACTAGCCGTGGTATTTGCTTTTGATAAATTTCGTTCTTATCTTGTTCTTTCTAAAACTATAGTCTATACAGATCATGCAGCCATTTGATATATCTTCAAGAAGCAGGACGCAAAACCACGTTTGATTCGGTGGATTCTACTCCTCCAAGAATTTGACATTGAAATCAGAGACAAAAGAGGAGCAGAAAATACCGCAGCAGATCATCTCGCGCTTAGAAGACCCAGCTTTGGAGGCGACCAGGGACGAGCAAATCAACGAAAAATTTCCAACTGAGTCCCTGGAAATGGTGGAGTATAAGGAAGAGCCATGGTACGCCGACTATGCTAACTACCTAGCTAGCGGTATAGTCACAAAAGGATGGTCACATCATCAAAGAAAAAAATTCTTTGCCAATGTGAAACACTATTTTTGGGAAGATCCATATCTTTTAAAAATGTGTGCCGACCAACTCGTCCGACGATGCGTACATGGTAACGAAGCACGAAGAATTCTCCGCCATTGTCATGAAGGTCCATACGGAGGGCATCATGGTGCCGCTAGTACCGCACGAAAGGTATTTGATTCAGGATTTTATTGGCCAACCATTTACAAAGACGCCCAAAGTCTTGTCAAGACATGTGATGCTTGCCAAAGAACATGTAATATTTCTTCCAAAAACGAGATGCCACAAAATGGCATTCTTGTTTGTGAAATTTTTGATGTGTGGGGACTCGACTTTATGGGACCTTTCCCACCATCAAAAGGAAACAAATATATACTTGTGGCAGTAGACTACTTGTCTAAATGGGCCGAGGCCGAGGCACTTCCAACAAATGATGGAAGAGTTGTGGTAAGATTTCTGAAAAAATTATTCTCTCGTTTTGGCATGCCTAAAGCATTAATAAGTGATAGAGGTACCCATTTTTGCAACCATCAACTCGAAAAACTTTTAACAAGATATGGGGTCTATCACCGGGTCTCAACAGCATATCACCCTCAAACAAACGGACAAGCCGAAGTGACTAATAGAGGTTTAAAACGAATACTCGAAAAAACCGTAGGGTTAAATAAAAAGGAATGGGCAGATAAATTAGATGATGCTTTATGGGCTTTTCGAACTGCTTATTAAACAACAATAGGTACAACCCCGTATAAGCTAGTCTATGGAAAGAGTTGTCACTTGCCAGTAGAAAATGCACACAAAGCCTATTGGGCAATTAAAAATGTAAACTTAGATTTAGAATTTGCTGGTAAAAATCGATTTTGTCAATTAAATGAATTAGACGAGCTTAGGAATTATGCATACTCAAACTCTGAAATTTATAAGGAAAGAATGAAAAATTTGCATGACAAACACATTAAACCTAATGAATTTCGGGTAGGGGATCTAGTTCTTTTGTTTAATTCACGACTTCGATTATTTCCTGGTAAATTAAAGTCTAGGTGGTCAGGACCTTTTTCCATCACCCATATTTTCCCACACGGTGCAGTAGAAATTAAATCTCGAAATGGGCCTCCATTTAAAGTTAATGGCCAACGGCTGAAACTCTATCAAGGATTCATTGAAGATGAAGAAGAAGAGATCTCGCTTCAAACGGTGGAAGAATAAAACATCATGCCTGGTAAGTTACGAACGATTGAGACAACAAATAAAGCGGTAAGTTTTCTAACCAAAGCTTATGGGAAACAAGGGCACTTACACGAGCACTAAAAAAAAAAAATTTTTTTTGCTCGGCACGAGGCCGTGTCCGCTGGACACGGGGCCGTGTCCGCGCTGCAGTCGGGATAAATCCCCTTTTTCAAAACAGTTACTTCATTCCACACGCCCCGTTTCCCCGAAAAAGCTCTGGTTCCAGGCGTTTTTTCGCAGAACTTCAACGTCTCCTATCGGTCTAACAACATCAAGGTATGATTCTATCACTCTTAGTAGTTAGATTAGTTACTTGCATGTAGTTAAAACACCAAAAATTTGGGGAAAAATCTAGGGTTCTTGATGTTCATCCGGATCGAACCACAAATTTTTGTTTAGATCTGTTTGCATTTAGTTAGATTAATGTTAAGGGAAGTAGATACACTTGTATTGTTCACAGATTCACCGGATTTCTCACAAAAACCCCAAACCCTTGTTCTTGAACCGAAAAAGATAAAATTGATAGGGTAAACGGGTTATTTTGGAAAAAAACGGCACTTAGGGTTTCATTTTCGGGGGAAACCGCACCTATTGGACCAAAAACTTTCAAGTTTTCGAAACCGGGTCAAAAAATGGGATTTTTGAGTAACAGACCCCTGGGCACGGGGCCGTGTCCGCTGAACACGGGGTCGTGTCCAGCCCACTATTTGCAGTTTTGTCTGAAAATATTTCTGTTTCGTGCTAACTTTTGGTGTATTCTTTCAGATGGCTAGGAAGTTCACAAGATTCAACGCCAATGAGCTCGACGCTAGAGCTCGATACGAGATACTTCAAACAAGGCCAGAGGAGTACCCGAGGCAAGCATGCACGGACTTGCTAACGCTGGTGAATCAAATTGACCGTTTCAACAACATCGTCACGGGACCACTCAGAGTCGCCCTAACAACTCGACTCCGTTCCGTCCACGAATGCACTTTGGAGTTCTATAGCACATTCGCATTCAACTCGAGGTGCGACCCGTTCGACAATGACGGGGTAGCATTCCGATGTGGCGGAACGAGGTATTCGATCTCTATGGCTCAGTTTGGATCGATTATAGGGTTGTATGCGGAAGAGGATGCGGGAAACGAAGAAAATACTGGAGGAATGAGAGAGATAGGTGAAAACGAATGCCAAGCCATTTGGGCTCAGATTGGAGAAGGGTACTACAATCCGAGCAGCACTAAGAGTACAAAGTTGAGGGATCCGCTCTACAGATACATCCATAGGCTCCTCGGCTACTCTCTTAGCCAAAGGCATGACAGTAGTGGCGTAGTTGGGTTAAGAGATTTGGTTGTCCTCCACTGCATCCACAACCGCAGGCCGCTCGATGTTCCGTTCCTCATGCTCCGAAACATGCATCACAACCGCCTTGCTAGCGCACCGACTCCATCTTCTTTGGAGGATGGGTGTACCGTCTCTTCAGGCACTTTGCCCATATACCTAGGTCATTTGAGAGGAGCCCATGGTCAGGTATGGTGGATATACACATATGCCGCTCAATGAATCTGATTTATGAGGCGGAAGACGGGACGGTGAGCTTTCAAAGGATGCAAGGTCATGCATGGAACCCGCAAGAAGCGCTTGTCCTCCAAGCTCCGCAACATCATCAGTACCAATACCAACCCCATGGTGATCCGGGCCAATCATCCTCCTCGGGAGGCGGTTTTCCTAACTTTCAAAGTTTGCATGATTTGTTGCAGGAAAACCTTATGTGCACCAGGAACACCTACAACATGGCGAGCAACACCTACCACCGGGTCGGAGCTATCGAAAGAAACATATCCGGTATCCAAGATGATGTTGGATATATACGAGACCACATTGCACGCCATAGAGGGGATGATGACGATGATGATGATGATGACGATGCTATGGAGTAGGCAAGAGGAGCAGAGGAGGAAGCGATTGGTTGATGACTTCCCAGGTTAACCCTTTTTCACTCTTGAACAATTGATGGCCTGCGTGCCAAAGTGTTGAACAATTTACTTTCCCTAACTTCTTTTATTTTCTGCATTTTTTTTAACTATGACATGGATGTTGAATATTGGTAAAAGTGGAATGTTTGCTATGGTATGGTAGGATGTTTATTGATTAAATAGGTACAAACAAGGCTTAAAGTACTAAGCATTAGTACTACTAAAGCCGGAACAGGAAAACCGAAGAAAGAAACCTGTTTTTCAACTTTGCAGACTGTCCACACGGGCCGTGTCCAGCCGACACGCCCCCGTGCCCATTCCCGTGAACCTGTTGTTTGTTTTAATTCTGCAGACCATGACAGACACGGGGTCGTGTTCAGCCGACACGCCCCCGTGTTCACCTTCTGTAAGTTTTCGTTACTGGCACCTGAGCACGGGGTCGTGTTCACTCAACACGGGGTCGTGCCCAGGTAACCAGTAACACAAAATTTTTTGCTTTTTACACCTTTTTACACATTCAATCAACCTAAAAACTTATTTTTGGGACACATTGAGGACAATGTGTAATTTAAGTGTGGGGGGGATGCTAAAACCTTGAATCTTACAAGTCCTAAATACAAGCCTTACACAAAACTCTATTGGAATCGCTAATCACCCCAAATTTTTCCAAAAAAAATAAAATAAAATAAAAAAAAAATAAAAAAAAATTTCATTTTTTTACTTGTCTAGGTTTAACTAGGGAAATTCAAGTTCTCAAAAAGGTTATATTTTTACGAATTTACAACCGATAGCGTCGTGATAAAAAGAACCAACATAAGAAAATTATGAAAAGGCATGACAAGCTTAGTTAAAATTTAATTATATATACTTGATCACATAAAAATCCATTCCCACAAAAGTGAGTTTTGAGCCTTTGTTGAGCATACAATTACATATCATTAGACTAAATGCTCATTTTTCGTTTCTTGTGTGAATAGCCGCTTGGTTCTTACGACTCTAGAACTTGCCATGACGATACATTCCCGGTCCTTACCAACTTAAACCCGAGTAAGTAAATGATGGAGGCATTAGGACTAACCCTTTTTATTTCTACACCATTATTTTTTTTTTTACCACCTACCCAAAATCCTCCTAGTTAGCCCCTTTGAGCCTAAACCTTTTCATTTCATAACCCAAACCAAACACCATTTTACCCACCAAAACCTTTTTATTTTTAACCCTTTGTTTTAGTAACAAGTTCGATTTTTCGTATGACTTTTCAAAATATATATATATATATATATATATATATATATATAATAATTTTTGTTGAGGATGAAGCAAAAGAAAATAAACAAACAAGTTCATCAAAAAAATAACTTGGTTTGAATAATAGCTTCATCAAAATAAAAGTTACAAAAATAGAAAGTCT
Source organism: Helianthus tuberosus (assembly GCA_030545235.1). NCBI lineage: Eukaryota > Viridiplantae > Streptophyta > Magnoliopsida > Asterales > Asteraceae > Helianthus > Helianthus tuberosus. The sequence goes on from JARYGA010053673.1 coordinate 14,224, forward strand.
TACGAAAACCGACACTTGTTACGCTTTTCGTCTTTTTTTCTACTAACCACTAACCACCAACCCAACCACCTACCTTTAACCCAAGCCTAACCCTTCACCCACAAAGTCCTCTTGATATTTACAAAGGTATATAAGTTAAAAAGGAGGAGGATTGATTGCTTGGCAAGCCTATGGTAGGAGTAAGTTCCATGCCGCTCTCAAGTGATCCACAAAAATACATTTTCGGCCGAGTGTTGAGTGATCCCCGTGAGGTATGTGAACTTGTATATAAATAGAATTTTACAAAGGCATGTTATGCCCTAATAAGTAATTTATCTTATGAAAAGTTTTAAATAAATCATGACGAATAGGATTGTAAATAAATAAAAATAAAATTAAATACAGAATCTTGGAAATCCCGACACTCTACGACAAGCCCAAAAAAACCTTCTTCTCCACCCATTCCATTTGGGAGTATAATAGCCACATATTAAAGAGTTTTTCTTGAGGACAAGCAAAGATTCAAGTGTGGGGGTATTTGATGTGTTTAAAATGTAACATATAAATTTCATCAAATGAGGCATAAAACTAACCCTTTTTTAGTACTAATGTTGGAAAAAGTGTGCTTTTGTCTTCCTTTTGTATTTTCAGGATTAAATGAGCTCAAATTAACAAAAGAAGCAAAAAGACATCAAAATCTAACATAAATACAAGAAAAGGAACAAGACGTGACATGCCAGACCCCATGACAGCATCTTCCCAAGCAAAACAAGAAATCAGAAGCCTGAACACGCCCCGTGCTCAGCCAGCACGGGGGCGTGCCCAAGTGTCAGCAGAAAAGACAAAGTGGTAGAAGCTTCTATTGCCCACCACGGGGCCGTGCTCAGCGGACACGGGGCCGTGGTCAACTATAAGATTCGCACAATCTAGGCAAATCTTCATAGTACAAAGATTCTTCTGCACACGGGGTCGTGCTCAGCGGACACGGGGGCGTGGTCAACTAATAAGACAAAGCTGAATTAAATGAAGAAAGAGAAGGATGTGGACACGGGGCCGTGCCCACTGGACACGGGGCCGTGCCCGAGCTTCTGTTCAGCCTATAAATAGAAGTGCTTGGCTCAAGCTCAAACCATCCCTTGGCACACCACCTCTCTCACACTTCACCCACCACCCACCACCACCATAACACCATCATCCATCACCATCATCCATTGTCCATCGTAGAGTGTGTGAGTCGTCTCGGGATCCAAGATTGATCGTAAGAGTTTTTGACAATCAAGGCCATGTTTGCCTAAGTCTCTTACATCACTTGGTGAAGACAAAGTGTCTAGTGTAATACTTTTTATTTCTAATCTTTTCGCACTTTTTATTTGGTTTCGTATTAATGACTTTAATAACTAGTTGCTTATGTTGAAGGTGATTTTTCTTTATCGTTTGTCCGTGGTGTCTTGAAATTATTTTACTGTCTATATAAAATAAAAGATTTTCACCATTCATATATCCACGGTCTATATGGAGGTATGTTGGCTACCTGGTCGGCGGTTAAGGGAACGGTTTGGTAAAGGTCTTGCCATTGTTCAGCGTTTAGAGGTCCTGCAATGGACCTGGGTCAAATTTAGTAGGACCTCCTTCAATACTTAGCGGTATTGGATGGCGGGGGTCCAAACTCTTTGATCCCCTCATAAGTTAACTACTATTAATACTATAACCCGGCTATTTAGGACTGTATCCCTGCTGACTCAGACTACTTAGTCGAGGGTAACGTCACCTCCAAAAGAGGGGCCTACCATAATTTGCATTAATAACTTATTAATTATCTTCCAATAATCCACCCTTTTAGGATTGTATCCTTGCTAACTCAAACTACTGGGGTGAGGGTAACGCCACCTTCAAAAGAGGGGCCTACTACAATAACTAAGATAATCTCTTAAAATAGTGCAAAAGTGCGGAAATAATCAAAGGTTACACTAGATACGAGTCGGAACCAAGTGATTTATCTTGTCTATCTGTTTTTTTTATTTTTATTTTCAGCATTTTAGTTAGTTTTTATTTTTTTTAGTTTAAAACATTTTTCTAAACTTTTTATTTTGATTTGACGTTGAGGATAAACCGGTACTAAAAGCTCTTGTGTCCTTGGACGACCTCGGTATGTTACCAACACTATACTACGCTCACGATGGGTGCACTTGCCCATATGTGTGTCTAGTGTTAGTAAATATCGTGTTTTATAAATTTAAAACTTGACTAAAATGTGTTAAAGGGGCTTAAAATATACACCTAATATATATAACACTTCACACGCATCAGATACAGTGATTGTTTTCCGGATCCCAGTTACTGGGAAGTTAGACACGGCCCTGTGTTGCACCAACACGGCCCCGTGTTGCACCAACACGGCCCCGTGTTGCACCAACACGGCCCCGTGCTCAGCTGTCTGTAACTCGGAAAATAAAAACTGCCAGTAACAATTCTGGGCACGGCCCGTGTCCGACCAGGCACGGCCCGTGCTGAGCTCTGTAGAAGCTGAAAAACTAAGAAAAATCCTAAAAAAATAGAAAAATAAGAAAAACGATTAGGCCGCTGATCCCTAACTTTCTTAAAATCCTTGTGTCCCCGGCAGCGGCGCCAAAAACTTGATGCGTGTGAAGTGTGTATATAAATTTAAGTATATTTTAAGCCCTTTTACACTTTCTTTAGCCAAGTTTTAAATTTATAAAACACGATATTTACTAACACTAAACACATATATGGGCAAGTGCACCCATCGTGAGCGTAGTATAGTGTTGGTAAGATACCGAGGTCGTCCAAGGACAAAAGAGCTTTTAGTACCGGTTTATCCTCAACGTCTAATCAAATCAAAAGTTTAGAAAAATGTTTTAAACTAAGAAAATAAAAACTAACTAAAATGCTGAAAAATAAAAATAAAAGAAAAACAGATAGACAAGATGAATCACTTAGCTCCGACTCGTGTTTAGTGTAACCTTTGATTATTTCCTCACTTTTGCACTATTTAAGAGATTATCTTAGTTATTGTAGTAGGCCCCTCTTTTGAAGGCGACGTTACCCTCAACCCAGTAGTTTGAGTCAGCAAGGATACAATCCTAAAGGGTCGGATTATTGAAAGATAATTAATTAAGTTATTAATGCATATTGTGGTAGGCCCCTCTTTTGAAGGCGACGTTACCCTCGGCTAAGTAGTCTGAGTCAGCAGGGATACAGTCCTAAGTAGCCGGGTTAAAGTTTTAATAGTAGTTTAACTTATGAGGGGATCAAAGAGTTTGGACCCCCGCCATCCAATACCGTTAAGTATTGAAGGAGGTCCTACTAAATTTGACCCAGGTCCTTTGCAGGATCTATACACTGAACAATGGCAAGACTCTTACCAAACCGTTCCCTTAACCCCCGACCAGGTAGCCAACATACCTTCATATAGACCGTGGAGATATGAATGGTGAAAATCTTTTATTTTATATAGACAGTAAAATAATGCCAAGACACCACGGACAAACGATAAGGAAGAATCACCTTCAACATAAGAATTAGTTATTAAAGTCATTAATACATAACCAATTAAAAAGTGCGAAAAGATTAAAAATAAAAAGTATTACACTAGACACTTTGTCTTCACCAAGTGATGTAAGAGACTTAGGCAAACATGGCCTTGATTGTCAAGAACTCTTACGATCAATCTTGGATCCCGAGATGACTCACACACTCTATGATGGACAATGGATGATGGTGGTGGATGATGGTGTTATGGTGGTGGTGGGTGGTGGGTGAAGTGTGAGAGAGGTGGTGTGCCAAGGGATGGTTTGAGCTTGAGCCAAGCACTCCTATTTATAGGCTGAACAGAAGCTCGGGCACGGCCCCGTGTCCACATCCTTCTCTGTCTTCATTAATTACGTTTGTCTTTATTAGTTGACCACGGCCCCGTGTGCAGAAGCATATCTGTACTATCAAGATTTTCCTGGATTATGCGAATCTTATAGTTGACCACGGCCCCGTGTCCGCTGAGCACGGCCCCGTGTCCGCTGAGCACGGCCCCGTGGTGGGCGATGGAAGCTTCTACAACTTTGTCTTTTATGCTGACACTTGGGCACGCCCCCGTGCTCACTGAGCACGGGGCGTGTTCAGCCTTCTGTTCTCTTGTTTTGCTTGGGAAGATGCTTTCGGGGAGGTCGGGCATGCCACGTTTGTTCCTTTTCTTGTATTTATGTTAGATTTAGCTGCCTTTTTGCTTTTTTTGTTAATTTGAGCTCATTTAATCCTGAAAATGCAAAAGGAAGACAAAAACACACTTTTTTCCAACATTAGTACTAAAAAGGGTTAGTTTTATGCCACAATTGATGTAATTTATATGTTGCATTTTACACACATCACCTTCTATTTTATTTATAATATATATACATTTAAATATTGTTTATATACTTTATAGGCTTATACATGTATATAATGTAAACTAAAAATTTATTTTACGTAGGATACATGTAAAACTTTTATACATTTAAACCTATAACATAATTTAGAGAAAGTGAATGTTCAATAGATTATTATATATATTAATATAATCATATATAAATACTCATGTTTTTATTCTCTATCATTTAGAATATTATATTTAAAAGAAGTAATAATTTTTATTTTATGATGTACTATAAAAGAAGAGAAAAGATGGTATGATGGTTCGTACAATCGGTATATATAAAAGAGAGTAAATAATTAATTTTAAAAGTAAAAGATATTACAACATGAAAACCCCTTTTCTTACTCGACTTAAATTAATAATTTGGTATTCTATTTACTTATTTATTTATTTATTTTACCTGGCACATTAAAATTTCCCTAAACGTTCTAGTTATTGTTTTATTTTCAAGCTAGAATTAAAATGGATGCCTCACATAAAAATAATTGACTCAAATGAGTGTTTAATAGACTTGTCTGTTATATAGTTTTATTTAAAGATCAATTACAATGTTAATATTATAATGTCTCTAAACAAATTTCTATTATTATTGTTTAAGATATATATATATATATATATATGCATATTTTAGTATTACTTACTATAATACTCCTTTGAATAAACTATATAATATACAATAAATTGAGAGTTAAGTTTTAATATTTTAAACCAATATGGTTCAAACCACTAGTTAAAAATGAAACAGTTTCCATGAATCCAGAAAGTCTATATTTTGATTAATTTATTTCTTTAAACTTTTATTTATCCATCCTTTAAATTCCAAAATATTATATTCGATACATTTAACAGAAGTTTATTTCAATAAACTATTAATATTGTTATTATTATAAAAGTAAAAATAAAGTTATGGGAATAAGCTTGGTGATTAGTGCCATCGGTTATATAGTTGGATTTTTATAAATTAAAGATATTACAAAACGAATTAGTATTATATATGTATGTATATATATATTACGTAAGTTTTAATATAAACAAGAGATTTGCAATTTTATGTTTCTAAATAATAAATATACACATATAGGGGGAGGTTCATTTAAGAAGAAAATTAAATTGAGAACAAAAAGAATAAAGGGTACAATTGTAAAACATTAAATAGTTTTTCTCTTATCTCATTTATTATTATTTTGACTAATTAATTAGTCATAAAGAGTATCATCCTACACACTAAAAATTTTGCCTAGACACATCAAAATTTATCCTACACATTTTTGAAAATTTATCCTACACATACTGAAATTTATCCTACACAACTCGTAATTTATCCTACACTTTAAATTAATTTTTATCTTCTTTGAAAAAAAAATATATTTTTTTTAAATAAGTTACAAATTTAATTTAGTTAGCTATTAAAAAGGAAGACTAACAATTAATGATCTATCTAATTTTACCAATATACCCTTACACCCATATTAAATACAAAAATTAAATGAAGTATTATTATTGGTTGAAGTTTGTTCTTTTTTATTCTTACAAAAAATTTCTTCTCATTTGAACCCTCCACTACACATATATGCGTATATATAATAGAATTTCTTGAAGGTATACACAATATAATAATCAAATATCTTCTAAGATAAACATAAAAGAAAATATCACTGGTGATTCATATGAAAACACAAAAGTCATTATAAAAATGAGTCATGAAATGTGTTATGTTTTGAAAATATCATATGTCTCAATAAAATATTTCTTGCAACGGAATCTAATAATATATAAGCATAAATAAAGTTAGCTGTAAGCATACACATCACATCGAATTTAACCATAGTATCAATGGAGACAATGATATTATTGTTAAAACCCCATTTTGCAAAAAAAAAAAAAAAGTCACAACCATAATACCTATTCTTAAACAAAAGAGTTATGATATAAATATTTATTGGTAACACTTAGGATAGTATTTAGACTTGAAGCTAAGAACAATGCCTTAGTATAAGCTTCGAGATAAGCTAATTACTTGCGTAGATAAAGTGTGATGGTTATTGGTATGCCATGAGGATAATGACTAGAACAGTGCAAGTATGATAAATAAGCAATAACACCTGGCCACCGTTATTTCTTGTTTATTGGTACTACTCGGTTCTAGAATATGATCCATCATGAGAATACTAATTTCCTTATTTCTTGATGCAAGCCATAATAAATGATGAACTTTTAAAATCATGATTTGATAAAATCTATTTATGGGAAACACAATGATAATTACCTCTCCGGCAAGACTGGGTATGGTGTAGTAGACTCTCCAGCTTGTCCGGGTAAGATGGGGGTACCTCTCCGGCGAGACCAGGTAAGATGGGGTATATGTTATGTTAACGAAATTCCCTAAATAGTATCATGACCTGATGTCTGACCTGTTTTTGGAAATATGAATCTGTTAAATATATTGACCTTATGAATGGTGTGTACATTAGTGTATGTGAAATATATGATTATATAGATACGTATATCTATAAGGAAAACCAAAAGCCATAATGATTGACAGTTAGGGATAAATCACGAACAAGTGTGTCAATGATAATTTTAGATTTATTTATCAGGAATCTCTCGTACACAATTCCGGTATCAAACACTATTTCGTTTGATCATTCGTCTCGTAACTCGTGAACGACGGGATCCCTATAAGTTGGGACGCCATCGCAAGTATAAGAATTTCCTTTGCGATTATTAATGCATTAGGAAACCTGTAACTAAAAGCTGTGCTAAAACACAAAATATCTAAAAACATACGCTAATGATAGTAATTTTACCCTCATTAAAAACTCTTGAAAAAAAAATAAGAATAACCTCAACTAGATGCACTTACAAATACTCTCTTCACCTATAATTCTACTAAGATTTAGCATCATTAAATAAACTGGATCAGTAACTTATCAGCTAAAGTTACATAAGAAATGACAGGAATACAAAATATATTTTATGTATATAATTTAAGGAAATACCCAGCAGATAAATCTTTAGTTGTATCTCTTCAAAGATATAAAGGTAAATGAAGAATTTAAGTCCATTAAAAGACCATACAAGTCAAGGATAAGAATCTCATAGAGAATAGTTCTGGTCAAAGTAAATTGGAATTCAAAACAAGGACCAGAATATACCTAGAAACTAGACAAACTAAAAATATGCATCCATATTTCAGGGAATCTCGAGGATGAGATTTAAAACAAGGAGGGGAGGATGTAACATTCCCAAAAATTTTATTTATAACTTAAAATAAAGTATATAAAAACTTATATTATTAAGCGGGTAGATTATGGGTAAGTTGACTGTTTGAATTAAGAGATATTTAGACAAACTTATGAACCGTTTAATAACTATAATAATAAAACTACGTTATAATTAAAACTACTCCGTTTTTAATGAAACTTAGTTCAAAATGTAGACATAAATATTTTCGTTCTATAGACATATTCATTGTGTTATAAAACGTCGTATTTTAGAAGTTATAAGCGCCAAATGAGTGAAGCGATTATAATATATATAATAAAATAATTAAATAAAAACCTTACGTATGTAAAAGTATACGTTTATATTATATTATAATAATAACTGAATGTAAACATTCACATTTTCTGTTAAAGGTGTACGTGGCCTTTAAAGAAAAAAAAAATAATAATAAATTAATAAAATCAAAACTTATGAATTGAAAATGAAAGGGCACGTAGCAATTGACATTTATTGTATATGGGTGTACGTGGCCACCTTTGGCATACACTTCAATAGTATAAATAGGAAGGCTGCATTTCAACTTTTCAACTGCCTTTCCTTCCCTTCTTTCGCTCTCGCTATTTTCAATATTTTCATTTTTCTTTTTAGTAATTCACCTATAATACTCTAAAGCCCTGCCCCATTTTAAGTATTGTAACCCTTGATCACTAAGTCGATACCCTGTCCGATTGATTTAGGACCCACCAACGCATGTCAAGGTTCTGCCCGACTAAGTACGTTGGGGTTATGTCTCGTGACATATTGATAAAGTTGATTGGGTTACTATACTTAACACGAGTGCATTATATATTTATTAAATAATTCAGGAGTTATACCCAAAATATAACAACTCTCCTAAAACATCCCTATACGCCCTAAAATACACCCCGTATACAAAAAAATAGGCCCTAAATACTTTATTTTTACAAAAAATTAAATAAAAACAAATTCTGAGGGGTGCTCACGGGCCGCGTAGCCCTCTTCCAATTTCTTCGCGGGCCGCGACATCTCAAGATCGGGGCGCACCCAGTGCCGCCACGTGGCAATAACGTGTTGGGTCTAGTGGTTGAGTCAGACAAGTTGGGGCCTACACTAGACTTGCTCGCGGGCAGCGAAGGTTTTACGTTCGGTTCTCGCGGGGCGTGACAAGGTGCACGGACAACCATATATATAGAGGTCATTGGCCTTCAGTTGTCAATCGCTCACAACTCGATTTCTCTCTCAAATTTCTGTAGTGTAGAAGTTATACCTGGGCATTATACCCACTAAAATAACGAAGTTCTGCCCTGTTGTGAGTATTTTAACCCCCGGTTACATATTAGATACGCTGCCCGATTGATCTAGTGCTCCGTAACGGCTGTTGAGACTCTGTCCGACGTAGTCGTTGGAGTTCTGTCTCGGGGAGGGTATAACTAATGTAAATTTGGGTTATTATACTAACGCGTGTGCATTATTTAAAATTTATAGATTATAGACAGGAAGCCACAAGAAATTACCTAAAATAGCAATGTGAGTAATCTCCTTTTTGTAACTGTTTTTACAAAACCTTAAATATTTTACAATGCGGTTAAGCAGTGATTGAGTCTTTGTAATTCTTCAATTACTGCTGGTATGTTGGGGTTTTATATACAAAATGTGGAACACGTTACCATTGGACAAAGAGTTAACCAATGGGTAATATGACCCACCAGTCAGGATTGACAGTACTGAATGAGTAATTGTGTAGATATAAACATTGTAATCGCTCTCAATACTGTGAAATGATAAAACCTGTTTTGATTAAACTGGGATTCACTCACCAGTATTTCCCACCGACAAAAATGTTTTAAACGCGTTTCAGGTAACAAAATGTGAAAGCCAAATAGAAGCCAGCCGGAGAGCACTGAAGGCTTAGAAAAGTGGCTATAAAAGTTACCTAGATGAAAAGGAGATTTTGTTTTCAATAATTAGGGTTTATCCCTATAAATGTATTGTAAAGAAAACTTGGGCTTTATCCCATTTATCTATTTTAAACATTTTGGTGTTTAACTCTGATAAAAATATTTCCTAACTACGGTCCTGATGAAAATTTCCGCTGCCAAATTAATAAACACCGACACGATCTGACTGGTCCGCGGCTCCCGCTTACAGGGTGGGGTCGGGGGTTGTGACACAAACTGACCTATAATAAGATCGAATAATAATTTCGACATAAAATCCGTGAGGTGGAATAGTCGTGATTGATAATGACTAATCTAACCATCTTGCGAATTATGAATGATAGTTTGATGCTTGACAAGCTAGGTTGAAGCTAGGAAAATAAGCTGGTTGAACGGATTAAATACGGGAGAAAAAGCATTATCAGAACGCTATGTAAGTAAAGCTTACACCTTTTTTTTATTTTATAGAATACCTGCTCGTTGTATTTATTATGAATAAGGTAAATAATTATTTGGAATATGATGTTCCGACGTGTAGTAATATGGGTCCAAACAAGTGAAAATGATAAGAAATTCGGTCATCCAATGACGAATAAACAATGAGTTTTTGATTTAAATTACCTTATGGTGTAATCCATAACGAGTAAAAAGAATTAAGAAGTGATTTTTTTTGGTAATATGATTGTACGGTGTAAACCGGAATGGGTTACTTGGACGAGATGGTAAATAAATACCATCTCACAAGGATAAAATGGTCACTTAGACCAAACGGGTCAAAAGGTGATGACTAATGGTTGTTTGTCGAGTCTTATGCTCACAGGAACAAATAGCGCGTGAGATTTCGTTGTTATTTAATTAACAACTAATATGAAGAGGTATTAAAATGGGTCATTGTTATGATCCGAGCCAGGTATGTGTAATAGACCAAACTCTCATTGAGAACTTAAGGTTCGATGAGAGTTAAACGAATTCAAGAATGAACATTGGGTTACCTTAATAGGTAAACCTAATAATCTAAATTATAGTCATTGCGTTTTTAGAAACATAATAATTTTTAAATAAGATTATAGCTAGAATGTGTGATTTTGGTCAAACATGTCATTAAAAGTCCTTCATCATAAAAGAATGGCTAAAGTTGACCAAAACGCCCTTAAATGAGAAACCGGGCAAACGACCCTTAAGGGTTGTTTGAAAATAAGTTTTATGATTGAGTAAATCTTTTGGATAAGAGTAAAAGTTAAAGGTATAAGCCTTTTTGGTCAAATGCCTTGTAATGGGTCTTTTCCATAAAATGACAAACCAAAGGGTAGAATTCGGAATAAATAGTTTACAATATTAAATCCACCACAAATATAGTTGTGGTGGAAGACAAGTAGATAACTTAATGTAGATGTAAGATGTAAGCAAATGAGGAGCGAGATTTAAGCTTAAATGCTTAAATTTTCTAAACGGGTCAAAATGAATTATACGCATAACTTGGGTAATGACTGCGTAATTCATAAAAGTTATGATCACGCGTTATTGATTTTGGGTTAAATATGAAGGCTTATGTTTTATGATCATTTAGAAACAAGTTTGTTTGATAAATCATGAACGGGTCAAAAGTTTAATAATTGAATATAAAGCCGAGGGCTTAAAATCTAGAAAATTGTTAACCCAAATGTCGGATTTAACTCTATATGATAGAGAATCAAATTACGACCACGTAGGAAGAAACAGGATGTAAAACGGATAAAAATTGAGGGAGTTATAACCATTTTTGTGAAAAATGGTTGTGCTGAGAATATACAGCTCCATAAATCAAACCTTTTGTGAAAATTGAGCCGTCGCGCCTCGCGACGGGTAAGATCATTTGGTGTCGCGCAACACGACGTGCTTCGCGCCCCGCGAAAGACATACGTTAAACCTGCCGCGGCCCGCGACAGGCTAAGAAGCTGGCAAAAAAAATTATTTTGTTCGTTTTGACATACGGACTCGCTTAGATATGTTATAAACTGCATATAACTAACACATTTCATGATTTATGAAATGTAGGTATGTCTTGAAGTACCGGATGGCGATCAAGCTCAATGAAGAACCGAACACGATCAATTTAAGCTTCCGCATTACGTTTCGTCGTTATGCAATTTAAACGACGATATTATGTTGAAATGTTTTAAATTTCAAGATGTTTTAAGAAACTCGTATTTTCAAATGTATGTGTGTATGATATATATACATTTTATATGCAAAACTTATATGAAATTTCGATAAATAAACTGAGGGTCTTACAGTTATAGGGTTTAGAATATGTCTAGAAGATACATTGTTCAGCTACCTGTGAGATTATGTGGATATTAATTGTTTTGTAACAAAACATGAACAAAAAGGTTGGATTTTACCGATTTCATAGTGAAAGGTATAAAATACGGTTTAGGTATAACATAAAGGTTGATTTATGCAATTTAGTCTAATTATTATTCTCAATGGCAATATCATAATTAATAAGCAAAGTTTGTCTAATTAATTTACTGTTTATAAGATCATACATAAATTGTTATATAAGAGTAATGTTGAGTAATGTTGGTTTACATCAAATCTCACATACAACTCATGTTTGCCAATTTCGACCATTCCAGTCCCTGTGGTTGTCAATTGCAATCAATTACATCCCTGTTAACAGAAAGTGTTAGTTGATCGGGCCAAAGCTGTCTTTTACCTTAAAATTTGAAGGGAAACTTGGTTATTTCACTCTTTATAACCCCAAATGCAGGATTCATACTCTTCAAAACCCCCTTTTTGAACCATTCACTCCTTCCATTGATTCGAAAGTTACAAGTCAACCTGGGTTGGCACTTGTTTTTGTTTTCAGAGAGTTGGGCATGTATGTATGTATGTATGTTAAGTTCACGTGTTGTTGTAGGATTAATCCACCTGCAGAATCATGATGCTTGAAAATGAGCTTACTCATATTATAATCTCTTATTCCTTCAAAAAGGTAATCTCACTCTAGGATTTATTTTCTCCATACATCAGTATGAAAAATTGTGATCTTAGTTATCATATCAATTTGCTTGTGATGTTTTGGTTTCAGTTTAAAAATTAAAAAAAAACTGGCATTGTTTTCGAGATACATTAAAAGAATTTGGATAACTTGCAAGTTAGTAGGTATATATTATAGAGTATAACTAAAGTTAATGGTGTCATTTAGAGAGTAGCCAAAATCATCACAACCACTCTGCCTCACCTCCACTTGTAAGCCTCTTCAGTGATCAATGCAAGTGTCCATGTTTTGTTGGTCAATTTAACTGAAAGATATTCTACCAGGCTTTGGTCCATTTCTAGCCCACAAATGGTCTACCAACCTGCACTTATGTTGAAATATGTCCTTATGAATCAAGTATATGCAGGAAATACAATCGTTTAGCATATAGATTGTGATTAAAAATGATAATTAGGTCGGAAAACTTATATTATCAACAAGTAAAAGCTGCTTCCTTGTCATACAAAAAGTTGTTGCCAGTCTTTAATCGATCATATTAAATTTATCTAGCAATGACGGTCTTTAATCGATCGTAGGCACGAGCAGTCGTATTGCTTGTCCTGGAATGGATTAAGGGAAGCTAAAACAGAGAACAGGGATGGTGGGTTTTTTGTTGTACACACCTAAAAGGGGAGGTGGTATTTTTCAATTGCGATTTTCGTCCCTGAAGGGTATTATGGTCATTTAACCATAATACTAACGTTCAACTAGCGGCCGTTTGCAACAAGGATGGTATTGATTGCAATTGACAACCCATAGGGGCTGGACTGGTCGAAATTGACAAACAGAGTTATATGTGCAATCTAATGTAAACTACATAGGACTGAAATTGTACTTCACTTTATAATGTTTTATATAAATTCGAATACATTATAATATTATGTCCATCTCTCGATAGATATATAATATACAAATTTATTAAAAGAGAAGCTTTATAATATGTTGGATGTCAACAATAGGATCCATAAAAATAACTAAGAAAAGGTAAAATGTGGTACATGTTGCCAACAAATTAAATAATTATTTGTAAAAGTAGATCAATTATTTTTTATAATTAATGTCCAAACTAACGATATTTTGTTTTTATGGTAAATAAGTGGATTACATTCCGCGCTCCGCAATGAGTTTGAAACATAGATAAAAAGAAGCAAATGGGAAGAGTTAAAGTTGTTTGAAGTTTTAGTGAAGGGGCTAAACATGTCATTATTAAAGTTGAGGGGTTAAAGTTGTTTATTAATAAAGTTGAGCGGCTAAAGTTATTTTTGTTAATAGGCTAATCATGGTATTATTAAAGTTGAGGGGCTAAACATGTTATTAAGTTGAGGGGCTAAAGTTGTTTATTTTTAAAGTTGAGGGACTAAAGTTGTTTATTATTAAAGTTGAATGTCTCAATTTGTTTTAGTTAAGGGGCTAAACATGTCATTATAAAAGTTGAAAGGTTAAATATATGATTATTAAAGTTGAGAGGTTACATATGTTTATTAAAATTGAGGTGCTAAAGTTGTTTGATATTGACAAAATAGCATATTTATAGTATAGATAATATCAATATAGGACCGGTTCAAATGAAAACCATCACAAGTTGTGAGAAACGTAATAACTTTTTGATCCTGCGCAAGTTGGCCCAAATTTTTTTTGCACAAACGTAGATAAAAATATTATAAACACACCTGTAAAAAAAGTAAAAAACAATTGTCGAGTCGGTAGTTTTGACTGATGCAAGTTTTTTTACGCGCTTGTGTAAATTTTGTATGAAGATAAATATTTTTTACGACTCATGTAAATGTGGGTATGCGACATTTTTTTTTGCTGAAACAAGTGATATTTTTTATGACTTTTGAGAAAAAAAATTCGGAAAAACCTTTTGGATGGCCTAGTTCTCACGGTTCTCACAACTAAGGTGGTTCTTATTTTAACCCATTCCTATTAATATATCAAAACTTTTTTTTACTTCAACAATTTTTTTTAAGAGTAAACTGTCATTTTGGTCCCTGAGGTTTGGTCACTTTTGCCACTTTAGTCCAAATTTGAAACCCTTTGCATCTGGGTCCCAGTGGTTTCACTTTATAGCCATTTTGGTCCAAAAGTGAAATCAGGTCATATTTCTCAAATTAAATCCTGGTATTTTGTCTTTTTCCTCAGGGGCAAAATGGTCATTTATTTTTTATAAAATTTAATGATTTTATTAAAACAATAATCTTTTGTGGATCTCACCACACCCCCACTTCTTCTTCTACCTCATTTCTCTCTGTATCTCTCCTGCATAACAACCACCATCCATCACCACCTCCACCACCATCAATCTCCACCACCGCCATAACACAGTCAATCAATTGTGTCATTCCAGATGCAATTCTAGACACAATTTACCAAATTCTACAGGTAAAAATCATTTTAAATCAACAAAATAAGTAAAAACCCATCTCGAATTCGGTTCCATATGCCTAATTTGCGATTTCACCTTCGAAATCAAAACCAGAATGTTTGCTTGAAGCGCATCTAACGGATTCAAGAGATTCTCCTCTTTACAGAGATGAAGAATGACATCAACCATAGAGATCTTGCCAACACACGACAACAATCACAGCTCCATACACTTACATAGATCTCGCTTGATTGTTTCAGTGAGATCATGGCGTTAGCGACGGTAGCGGTAGTTGCTAACGGCCTTAACGACGGCTTTCCAAGGCACAGATCGAATATTTCGGTTGCGAAAAAGCTAATTGCCATACAATGAAGGTTGATTTGTGGTCAGGGTTTCAACTAAATACGGGATATGCGTTTTCTGGGTTGAAAGTTTTGGTATTTATAAGTGGATGGAGATTCGGAGAGAATTCTGATTGATCCGTAAATTCTGGTCCTTGTTTCTTTAGATTTGTGCAATTTCTGCCATGAAGGTGGTGATGGATGGTGGTTGTTATGGCATGAGAGACAGAGAGAAAATGAGGTAGAAGAAGAAGTGGTGGTGTGGTGGGACCCACAAAAGATTATTGTTTTAATAAAAGCTTTAAATAAAATAAAAAAATGACCATTTTGCTCCTGAGGTAAAGGACAAAATACCAAAATTTAATTTGAGAAATATGACCTGATTTCATTTTTTGACCAAAATAGCAATAAAAGTGTGACAACTCGCACAAAACCGGTAATTTCCATACTATTTTAATAATTATTTATGTGTTTACACGTCAACATTATATGCTTACCTGTTATGCATTTGAATTCATGCATGTTTCATACATTAATTGTCACATTATACAATACTTTAAGCGTTGCGTCAAAATGATTAGTAAACTCACCGGTTAGACAAGCTGTGTCACCACAGTTTCAGAATGCAGTTAAACAATAGATTTAGGACTTAGGTGTAGCTCCAACATCAAAAATACATTAAAACCCAAGTGTGTGAACAAGGGTTAACATAACCACTTTCCAGAAGCTAACATAGCACTAAAACCTGCCCGAAATGCACTTTAAATGCATAATTCAGCAAAAATCAACATTTAAACATCAATTTAACATGCAGAATTAAGATTTAAATGTCAAGAATAACTTGTAAAGTGTCGAGAATGGAAACTGTCACAAAAGGTACTTCATACCTTGTAAAATTCACTATTTAGCACTTTAACGAACCAACAACCGAACGATTAACCGGACACTACCCAAAACACCAAAAATAGACTAGAAACATAGTTTTTATGTTTTAAAGCTAGTTATGGTGATAGAACACCATAAAAATCATATAAACACTTAAGCACACGTAACTTCACCATAAACCTTCTAACTTACATTTTAAACTCTTAACTTCCAAAATCTTGCACTTTAACCCCCCCCCCCCCTTCATGTAACCTGCCCCAAGGTGGCCCCACCACCTTTCCCATTAAAATATTACATATTGTGGTCAAGATATCCAACATAAAGTCCCATGGATATTGTTATGTTGGAGATTATAATAACTTGTCCAAAGGGTTAGAAACATTATCTTCTCATTCAAAAATCTTCACCTCCTTCCTCCCTTCCTTCTCTCTTGGTTTCAGCCATAGCCACACACACACACACACACATTTTCTTGCAACATTCAAGCAAATCCAAGGTTATACAAAGGTGTTAGAAGGTGATCTATGAAGGTGTGAAGCAAAAGAAGTGGAAGGACCTTCACTAGGAGCTTTTAACCACCATTTCTTCTTCATTCTTCTTCTTCTTTTGTTCTTTGCCACTTCCCTAGCCACAAGAGCTAGTGGTAAGCTTCTTACACACATTTTTACTTCATGTTCATGCTATGTACAAGTACATTATCTAAGAAACCAAACTTTTAAAGATGAAAACATGTAAATCTAACCTAATCATGGTGAAAACAAGTTGTTATGAAGTTGTTTGATGTATGATACGAAGTTGTGAATGTTGATCTTGTGTTTTTAGTTAGATCCATCATGTGTAAGCTTGTTAGAAGCTTAGATCTAACAAGTTTAAGCATGGATCTTGAAATATCCATGATGAAACTTGGTGATGAACTTGAAGGTTTTCAAAGTAAGCATGAAAATGGTTTTTAAAGAATGTTTTTTCAAGATCTTGAAGTCACTAAACATGTAGATGGTTAGGTTTATGAAATAAAGTTTCATAAAAAGTTTATAAAAAGTCTATCAAGAAGCTTGTTTTGGAAAGATTTGAGTGTGTAAAGTAAAATCTAAAAGACTACATGTTTTTAACAATATTCAAGTTCATTATAAGGTTAAACATGATGATTTTAGTGTATGTTACTTGTGAAATTGTTGAAACTTGAATTTTTGGTGATGAAAAGAAAATAAACACATGTTTTGAAAACATGGGAAACCTCCATTTTTAGGGGAAACTATGTCAAAATTTTTATAAAATTTTGACACTTAGAAAAACACAAGTTTTGGTGAAACTTTTTCCCCAAAAGTATTTACTAAGGTTTCCTAATCTTTATACAAAATTACAAGTCAAGAAACAAGGTTTTCTTCAAGGATAAAATCAATATTAAGTATGTATATTTTTCGGAAAATATATATATTTAGCGGTCACAAAAATTATGTGCTAAGTGTATATTATGTGCATTATGTGTATTAGTGTATATTAAGAACTTGAAAAATACACTACATACTCAAAAGGAGTATAACTACCAAAATACACATACAAATACATAAGAAATACTCAAGTATATAAGTATACAAAATTACCCATAAAAGGGTATATGGACAAATACAAAAATATATATTAATATAAATATATATCCTACAAATTTATGGACTTGGACAAATATTTGGACTTATTGGACAATTTTACATATTTATGGACATATATACATGATTACTACAAGTGATGCAAAATTATAAAAATTGGACAAGCGACGAAAATAAATATATATGTATATTTAACAAAGTTTGACAAAATATACCTATATATAACAAGTAAACCTTAAAAAATACATTATTTTTAACAAAATATAATTCAGGGAAGTATTAAAAATCAAAGAATTGATTTTTGACAGTTAATACAAAATACACAAGTATTTACACTTAAATACAAGTATACTTTCCTAAGTATACTTATACCAAAAATAATATTATAAATATTATTTCTCAAAATTACTTATATCTATTT
>JARYGA010053674.1:0-50072 GCA_030545235.1 Helianthus tuberosus
TTTATTTGGGCTATTTAAAAAAAAATTAAAACCGGGGGGTCGAAAACGTATACACCTATTTTTTGTTATAAAACCGGGGGGTCGGAAATGTATATACCTACAAAATCCTATACGAAACCTACATATATAACACTACTGACCGAAAACCCCTTAAATCCCTCGCCCCTGGCTATGAAGGAGGGGATGCATATACTCGATTGAGGGCATCGCAGGATGGTTATCCGGTGATTTAACGGCCATTCCAAAAAAAGAAAAGATAGGATGGCTAAGCGTGGGTTCACATGTCACATTTTGAAAGACTAAAATCGGCATTAAAAAAGCATGTTCATTCAATCGTTTTAAAGAGTAGGCCTTGGTTTTTGTCATCTATCTGGTAACGTATATTCAGTTGTAAGTCAAAGAATCTTTGTATGTTACAACCAACTCTGAAAATCGTTATAATTTTCTATAAATTTATATCACTTAATATACAAGATGGCAAGACAAAAATTATATTGTATAAAAAGGCAACAGATATTAATCTAGGTAGATCAAGAAACATATCACCTCTTGTTTGAAGTTTTTTAATTAAAATAAAATGTTATGACAACATTTAAAAAAACAACATAGAAATACGTAAAACGGCAATAGAAAATTGTATGCATGGATAGACCCGAACCGTCCAACTGAATTGATTCTAAGTAAAAAAATAAAGTTGCCTTTTTTTATGTGACGATCTCCAAGACACGTCACTAATCAATCGAATTACTAAAGTTAAAAAAGGAATAATTATAATTGCAAATAATCGGTTAAATATGATAGTTGACGAAAAAAAAAATTTGAAACGAAGGATATGATCCTACTATCCCAAAGCCAAGGGGATTTGGTTCATGTGCATTACTTGATGGCAAAGGAAAATCTAATTCATTAAAAAGTATTTAAAAATCCCTATTATTTAACTCTTATTAGGTTATGTACTTACTTGTCATATATGTTCATGGCGTAGGGGTTGGGTGTCTAATATGGTATTAGAAATTAGGATCAAATACAAAGGCTTCTAATTGTAAGGGTACAAAGGCTTCTAAAAAAATCCACTAAAAATTTTAGATTATTGGACACTTGTCACTCTATAAATTCTTTTTACACTTCTTACAATTAGGAGTTTTTATAGAATAACTTAACCCATGGTATTAGATATAACGGGTTGCTATACTTATCATGCCAACTTGTTGGCTACAAGTGTGTATTCAGGTGTTAAAGCCAACCGGATGGACATGTTACGGGTTGTTTGGTAGGCTCTTAATGACCATTCAGATCCTACCTCTTAATGGTTTAAAACCTCTGAATGAATAAGAGGTAACCTCAAGTCTGAATGGTTAAGAGGTAACCTCAAGTCTGAATGGTAAATCATCACATGTTACATTCTTCTACATTCTCATTGGTAAAATTCTTAATGATTCCATTAAGAGGTAGCCTCTTAATGACCATTCAGAGTCTACCAAACAGCCCCTTAGTCTATATAAAGTTTGGCTTATTGCCAAGGGCTTCCATGATTATACGGAAACATTTATCTCAACAGCCAAATCAACCACTATAAGGGTGTCCGGGGCGCCTGCGGAGAGGGGTGCGGTGAGTGTACTCCCCGATCGGGAACACCGCCGCCGACCCCTCGGTGACCCAAATCGGGGAGTGGGGAGCGGGGAGAGGTCACCGTGTGAAACTTGTATATTTTTGAGTTTTTCTTTTTTTTTTTTATGTTTTTTCCTTGTGATAATCTAATACTAGGTGTACACCCGCCCGACGGGCGCGAATACATCGTAAACATTGAATGTAAGCCTACGTTTATATGTAAAATATGATGTGAAATTATTTAATGAATTCACATTCGCGTTATACTTAAGAATACATTAATAACCTTTATATGTAAACCTAACCGAAGTACGAAAAAGTCCCTATGGATTCTGTCATTCCCAACTTGTCGACTAATTAAGTTTAGACACAAGAGAAACATAACGAACCCACAAAACATGTTTACTAACACAAATATTCTTTGTTTATAAATCTGGTCCAAGCCCAAACCTTGTTTATTAAATGTGGTTCAAGCCCAACACATGTTTATTAAATCTGGTCCAAGGCCCATATGTTGAAACAATATTCATGTGTCTTTATTGATCAAATAAAACATTGTATCAAAATGACTTGTTTCCCAAATATCCTTTTAAAGTACCTTTAAAAAATTACGTTTAAACTTATCATAAAAAAATTGTACGCATGGACTTATTTTGGAACAAATAATACGTCGTGAAATAAAAAAAAAATAAATACTTCAAATATTTTAAAAACTTTAAAATACTACTTATTATACAAAACTGAAAGTTTATTTGTAAACTTGTCAATCACTATCTAAATCTGAAAATAAATATAATTTATTATCATATTACTTAATATATTTTATAATTTTCTTCATATTAAGAATCTTTTCTGTTTTTTAATATATATAATCATGTATGTAAATGTTTTTAAAAGTGCATATAAAGGTCTCCACTATGTTGAATATCTAAAAGTAAAGAATTATAAAAAAGAGATACTACAACCAAACCCAACACCTATGAAGTCAAATATATAAACATTATAACTATTCTAAAAGCACTGAATAACTAAATTACGCTTAACACTTTTTGATCATCATTATAAAATATGTATTGTGGTTCGAGTATTCCCACGTCAGAATTCAATAACGGTCTTCTCTATAACTCATCTTTATACTTCAAAACTTTACCCTTGTTGAATCTTTGAGTGCAACATGCTCTCAAACAGGTCTAGAAGTACCACACATAACTCGGGTCAGGCCAAGTGTGGCTTAGTTTCTCTTCACTGATTGCCAACAGATTCAGAAGAACATACATATGGCTTTCAATGATATCCACCAACTGTAAAAGCAAAATCATCATCGTCATTAGCTAATTTGACAACCAAAAGTTGTCATCTTTGTGTTGCAACAAATGCAAACACCAACAACTCGTGAAAGTTAAAAATAAAGTTTAACCATTGGTTCATCCAAATTACATACCTTAAGCTCTCCCTTTGAAATATGTAATTTAATTCTTTTTATAGTTGAAATAGAAGAGGCTCGATGATGATGACCAAAAGATTAAGTTTGCCAGGTTGTAATCCATATGTCACATGTGATGGCAGATCTTCCCATTGGACTGGGTAATCGCTCACGCAGCTGCATTTAGATAAAAAAAATGCTCAGACCAAATATTATAACATAAATGTGTGTGTATTTTGGCTTAGCATGCAGGTTATTTTGAGGGCCAGGCAAACCCGACCGTCTAGTACTAAGGTCCTTTTTTGCCAGACCCGTTACCTAACCTGCCACCCAAAAGCACTTATAAAAAGGCACATTATGCAACATTTATCTTTTTTTAGTATAGTTGGAATCAAATACTAATAACGATCGGAATCAAATACTAAAAAACATATTAAAATATATTATTTAAATTCTTTGTGTTTAGTTACATATCTTTATAAAACAATGTTAAACATATGATCCGTCATAAATTTTGCTTAGTTCGGTTTCGTTTCTCGCCCTATAGTCCTTAATTAGCTTGACATGATCTTCATTCCCACGACTCTCTTTCTTTTGGTCAATAGAAGATATGATCCTCCATGATGCCCTCCTGGATCGATGTGTCCTGATTTCTCGATAGAAGTAAACGACGGACTGCTATGAGTGAAAACGTTTAGTAAGACACAAAGTGCAAAACATCGTAAATCATCTCATTAAAAAAAAACTTTGAAATAATATAGATTTCAACTTACCTCATCTTTTGTGCTTTGATCTTTACCCTCAATCTGATGGTCGAGAACTTTAAGAGATGCAATTGTTACACTATTATTATTCCCACACAAACAATATTTCATCCATGCTTCTGACCAAAGCCCTGCAAGGCACATGTTAAGTTTAAAAGTGTCAAAATTACCAAAAGCACCTCAAATTAACTCACTGTTTCTATCTAATGCAAAATTTCAGTGATGAACTCAAAGCAAGTGATAAAGGAAGAATAATCACCTCGATTTAGTTTCTTCTGTTAGGGATCGAAAGATATTTGTTGCAGAATCTTGAGTTTCTTGTAATCTTTGGACTAAACTGGCAAAATGGCCCAAACCAAACCACTAAAATGGCCTTTAACACTAATATTAATCATAATAAACAACAAACAGTAAACAACTGAGGATAAATAATAACAATAATAATAAACTTTTTTCGTTGAATAAATTTAAATACCTTGAGTTAATAATGAATTAGAAGATAAATATTAACAATAAAATAGTAGCAATCGCGAAAATACAGATACTGCACTTTGAATTACAAAAATATTATAAGAAAGAACTAATAATAATAATAGGCGATGCAACCACTGCCGGCATAAAAAAAGAAGTGAAGTGTACCTCCTAAAAACAACAATTCTAAGAAACACAACAACATCTAACGGGACCCAAAATTAAAAAAAAAATAAAAAAAGAAACTAAGAAAAACGTACAATGATATTTGATAATAAACAAAAACAATTAAAGAGTTCTACTCAAACTTATTCAAGAATCAAGACTACTATCATAGCTTATGAATATAAAGTTTCAAAAAACCACAATGATTAAAAAAAAAAAAAAAACTAAATTTTTACCTCTCCCGTGTTGACGTTGATGATATGAGGCATAAAGTTAGCATGATATTAAAATTACTGATATCTCACCGAGATAACCTACATCTCAAATATCGGTCTCTGACCAATATCCGATATTTTACTGCATCAACTGCATAGGTTCTATAGCAAGTTTCGTCTGATATATGTTCAGATTTTTATGATTTTCCATCTCCGAAACTCGGTTTGGTTCAGCATGTGTGAGGTCATCTTCTAATCTCTGAATAATAAACAGTGTTGTTAAAACATTGTTTTGAAACCTGTTTTAACCAACAGTGGTTTCAAACACTGTTTTAACCCAAAAGTGGTTTGAAACACTGTTTTAATCCCAACAGTGGTTAAACATGAATTATGTGAAATGACTTAAATTAAAAATAATTTAAATTTAGCAAAAAACAATAGTAAGATTTTTGTCTTCCAATATTTAAATTAAAAAGAATTTAAAAATGAATTATGTGAAATGACTTATCTAACCTTCCTTCTTTGGGAGAACCGGAGCTTCGGGTAGTCTTTGAGCATTGATCTCACTTGGGCAGCCAACTCACTCCATTTCTTCTCTTCAACGCATCGGAAATGCACAGACAAACAAAACTTATTGTTTTCCACTTTTGCCCCTGGTGTCGATTTTGTTTTCTCCATGAATAATCCATACACTTAAAAACATCAACATTTGTTTCACATAAAGAAAAAACCACATAAATATATTTTAATTTAAAAAAAAATCCAAGAAACCATGAAGAAAAACGCACCTCATCAATCATGGGCAAATATTCACTCTTCATAGACTCGTCAAGTCCTTGCGTAGAAGTTTCCAACAACCGGGTTTAAACGAACAGAATTTGAATTGACATTGACATTGTTACGCAGACATGAAAGCTGAATGAGTTCTTTTGCAGAGAGTTGCTTATTCGCAAAACTGTCCAGTCGTTGTTTAGTTCATCCGTAGAGCTATTCGTTCATTGAAACACTTTCATTCGCTGTGCAGAATTAAAGAACATATTCGCTGCAGAATCCAGTAATCATTCGCTGCTGAATTGCCCAGAACTGCGCTGCATTAACGTTCATTTGCAGAAGTTTATTCGCAGTCCTGAAAGCTCGAGATTCAAGTTTTGTTTGCGCAGTCCTGAAAGTTGGTTCATACGCTGATATAAAAGTTCATTCGCAGATTCAGTAACGTAATTTGTTGACACAGAATTGATCGAAATCTTCCGTTTAATTTGAGCCTCTACCTATCAAAAAACTGAATAGTTTAAATAATTATACAAAAGAAGAACAACCTTGGTGTCAGGATCGCGTAACGATCCAAAAGGCCAACATTTTATTGGATTTTTCTTGCGAATTTCAGTGACGTAATTACTGCATTAAAAACAAATTGGTTATTAGTAAAAGTTTATTGCTTTTAGATGAGCTAAAGGGAAAAGGATCTAAAACTACACAAGTTACATATTAGGTTACAAGTGATTCTATTGGCCAATGCTGTTGCAAGTGTGAATTGGAGTTTAAAAATCATGAAACACTTGTTAAGAGCTCCTACTTCAAGATTTACAATTAAAAAATAATATGTTAACAGATGGCAATGTAAATTCATCTAAACTTCAAAGCTGGCGTTTCATATATTAAACCTTGATTATATTATTTTAATCCACTAAAATGTTATTGTCTACAAAGTCATTAAACAAATCCCATCTTAATATCTTTTTTCATAAAGGGACACAATATTCTTACATCATAGAAAGTGCCGTTACACGGAGAGTGGTCCGACGATAACTCCGATCTTTGCCTTCACTTTCATATCGTATCTTCAACGGCACACTCTTCTTACTCTTCAGACCTGATTTCAAACCGCTCTTATCATCTACACTCTGTCCATTCTTCAATCGAGAAGCAACGATTCACATTCGAATGTAGATATATGATTTTACCTAAAAAAACAAAGTATACTATAAAATAATATATACAAGATTTAGGATAAGGTTGTTGAACTGCATAATAGAGTCGCAAGAAAAAATAAGATTCGAATTCAAACCGACTTGTTCTTCCTAATGATCGTCGCATCTTCCCCATTGGACACACCTTTAAAGCAAATACGCAAGAACAAATGACACAGAAGGCTTGATGAGTTTCTAAATCAGGTAAGTTGATAATACTCAAAAATCTTGGTATTTTTGTTGTTAAATACTTAAACCTTCAATATTTTCTAGAAGTAAATAGTTTCTATTTGAGCTCAAGCTTCAAAGCGTAGAACTACGGTTACAAACAATTAGTTTGTATTTTTTTTCTTTTAGAATCCAACATATTAAAGTCACATATGCCACATTTAGAAGCATTTATTTTGAGCCCCAGGTGTTTTATTTTTGGTTTAGTCTAGCCAGGTTAAATCACACTTTTAGTCCAAATATTTGAGCCTCTCATAAACATTTAGCGTATAAAAAACAATCACAAGAGTAAAAATTATAACCAACAAACAAAAAGACAGGACTAACAGGTCTAATGGCACAAACCTGATATAAATAATCCATTCTTCAATCGAGAAGCAACGATTCACATTCGAATGTAGATATAGGATTTTACCTAAAAAACAAAGTATACTATAAAATAATATATACAAGATACAAATTTCAAATGTTGAGAATAACTTACTTCAGGTTTGCCGTGAAGTGCAAATAATCACACCATGATGCAATAGTTTTTGAATAATTTATCCATTAGTGTTTGTACTGTGTAGCTATCCAACTACCAAATATACAGAGATCTAATATCACAAAAACCACTGAAGAAATAACTTTCAAAATTGACTCAAAATTAGATAAACTGATTCATCACATTTATAACAGATAATCTGTTTCAGAAGCTATACCAGATAAAATTTACACACATAGTATTTAAAGATCAAAGCATGTAAAGATCAAAGGTTTGACATATTTCATATAAGCCCACAGATGCAAGTGTTTAACATAGCTCAATTGATAACAGACTATAATAATAGTATAATGTGAACCTTACAACAAAGGTTGAATATAGTAAAAACATATGGTCTTGATATAAAAACAATTGTTTCACGAAAAAATTGGTCATCTATTTCACAAACCTAAGCTCCTAATTAATTTTTCACTGTCCCCTACCTCCCAACACTATGATTTAGAGCCAACACTAAAAGGCTAAAACTTCAAAATTCATATTTCATATTAATTTCAACAAAAACATCTTTAAACCACTCCTAAAAATTGAATGTGTGTGTGTCAATTTTCAAGTCCATAAAACTCTTAACGTATTTTTAGTTATTAAATCCACCATATAAACCACCAACAAACCGTACATATTAATTTCACATAACAAACAACATACCGTTAAAAAAATCCTGATTGTGATAACAAAAACTCAAAGAATATCCTGATTGTGAAGTAAAAGTACCGATTGTGACCTTAACAGATCCAGATCCGCACTCAGCGAACTAAAATTCCCAAATTAAATTGCTTCATATATTCAGATCTAGCAAATAAACTCACAACAAAGCAAAGAAATTTGAAAACTCAGATGAACGAAGACAAAAGAAAGAGAGAGATACCTGATGTAGTCGCCTCGGAGAAACCCTAGATTTGATTCGTTCAAAAAGAGAGGTATTGGCTGTCTTGGAGCGGCTATAGGTTGTTCTCGGAAGCAGGAGGTCAGAATCTTCTTGGAACTTCATAGATTTGGGGATTTTGAAAATAGAAGGAAGAGAGAAACATCACCTGTGATATTGAAATGGAAAACAATATTTGAATAATTTAAAAAACTGATTTGTATTTGAGAGAGAGAGGGGTTTAAATTTTGAAAATGGAGCCAAAACTATATTTGAATAATTTAAAAAACTGATTTGTATATACATTGAGATTTAAAATGATTAAAACAAAATCGGATTTATGACATAAGCGGAATGACATCAGCGGAGTCTATGTGGCATCCTATGTGGCATACCTAATATCATGACAAGTAAGCAAAGTGAGGTCAGCCTTTAAGCTCCTTTTATAGATAGTATAGATACATGCTGAGTTTGTGAGTTAAGTTAGGACCTGTTACACTTTCAAATATGAAGAAGAAGAAGAAGAAGGGGAGGAGGAAGAAATAAGAAGAAAAAGAATTTTCAAAATACCCCTCAAACTTGTTTTTAATTAAAAAAAACACTTAAATTTTTTTATTACTTTTAAAAATACCCCTCAAACTTGTTTTTAATTAAATGAAATGTTCTATTTTTTATTTTTATTTAGTTTTAATTTATTTAAATTATGTTTTACTTTTATAAAAATATTTATATAAAAAAAAATAAAACCAAGTCCCCAAGAGAGGAGTGCCGCCATCAAATTGAGGGTGTGGGGGGAATTAAGTAGGGAGTTGACGTGGCGCATGCTGATTGGCTGTGGATAAGAGAGGTCACTCCCCACTTAGAGGAGTGCCGTTAAACCCTAAACCA
Source organism: Helianthus tuberosus (assembly GCA_030545235.1). Taxonomy (NCBI): domain Eukaryota; kingdom Viridiplantae; phylum Streptophyta; class Magnoliopsida; order Asterales; family Asteraceae; genus Helianthus; species Helianthus tuberosus. The sequence goes on from JARYGA010053674.1 coordinate 9,136, forward strand.
ATTACAAATACCAAGAAGCAACCTCGGTCGAAATCATAAACATTAATTGATTCACTACTAACTTTTGATAATAAAAAATAGATCTTGAACATAAACGCTAAACTAAAAACAAGATATGAAACGTGATCTCTAAGGAAAAAACAAGATCTAGCAGTCACTGAACTAACTGCTTATTCCAAACTCGCTATGAATTGTTATAATCAGATATGAATACGGCTTGTTGAAGATGAAGACAAAGAAAAAAAGTAGATGGGGAATTAGAGGGGAGAGGTGGAAGGGAAGAGAGGAAAGGGCGGCTATAATGTCGATTGATCGTACCGATAGCTATGGAAGGGTAAGGTGGTCTTTTCCATTGAGGATCCAAACATACTTGTCGATGTGATCCCTAAGGTAATATTTATCGTTAAGCAACGATCTTTCCACTTGCACCTTCGGACATCGACTTTCATCCTTGCTCCATGGGCGGATCTTGCCGTCAAGCTCCCTCAGCCTTTGCACTTGAAGGGCACTCTTCAGTAAGTCTGGGGAAGCCTTCACATGCCTCCATTACCTATACGTAGGGCCGGCCATTGGGATGGCAAAGCCAGCGAAGACCCGAGACCCCAATCTTTAAAGGGTCCGATTGTTTTAAATATATATATATATATATATATATATATTTAACACAAAATGTGATTTGCCCTAATGGTAAGAGCCTTAAACTGCTACTTTCTTGGTGTAGGCTCTAGTCCCCCTCCATCATTTTTTTAAACAATTCAATTTCTTTTTGGTGCAATTCACTTCACCATCTTCATTGCTTTAAATCCACTTCATCTAGTCCTACTTCTTTTATAAATTTGTTTGCCTTGGTATTCAATATAGTAAAATTCAAACCTTCTAAAGCTTTTTACTTATTTAATCTTATAAGCAATTAATAAATTAAGTTTCAAAATAACAAAATTCTAACGGTTTTACCGCCCAAAAAACCTATTTACCTATACATTTATCCATATCTCCATTTAAAAGCCCAAAGTTCAAACCTACATTCAAAAAATATATAATCTCTTGGATTGGAGGAGGCGCTAAAAGAGCCCCATGATTTGCTTATATGATAGGGAGGGCCCAAGTTTTTTGTCTCACTCGGGTTCTAAAAGTTTTTTTTTTTCATTTTCAAAGACGTCTCTGCCTATACGCCCCATAAATATTTCTTATTCGAGACTATTCCGTATGTCCTAACATAATTCTTGGCTCTTCCAAACAAATATCTCACACAAATCCATCGAAATGAGCCCTCCTTCCACCTAAGTTAAATAAGAATAGCCCAAAACCAATCCGAGGATAAATGAGCCTTTATGGTTAACTTATTAGTATTGTTGTTATTATTGTTGTTGTTATAATATATTAATATATAGTGTCTATTTTGCCTTGTATTACCTTTTTTTTCTTCTTTTTCTGTTTTGGTTTTGTTATTTTTACACTTAAGGCCCTCAACTTTTCCAAAACTTTGTAAAATGTCATTTTTTTTCCTTTTATGTGCTTTCTTTTATGTACGTGTTAGTATAAATACAATCTGGTTTATGTTTCGACGTAATTTTTTTCATGAGTTCCGTCGGGTCAAATATAATATGTTTTGGTCCTTATATTTATGTTCATTTTTAGTTGATCACTTGGTGTTATAAATTCGATAATTTGTTCAGTTAGCATGGATTTACGCCCCACTTCACCCCTCACTATTAACATAGATTTACACCCCGACCCGCAACACGGGAGTTTATGACTAGTTATTATTATTATTAAATAAACAGAAAACATTGTTTGCAGGTAACGGTTATGGTTAAAAAAATGCATATTACATCAATAAACTAAAAAAAAAAAAAGTGAAGAGTAGTAATTATTAACATAGGGTTAGGATATAATAGGAAGTTTATTTCGCTAGAAAGGATAGGAAGCAATCATGATCGTCCAATTGCACAATTAACGGTCTAGATTAAAATCAAATTAAAAACTGTCATTTAAACACGCTCTCTGGGCTTTCAAGAGTATTGTCGTCAAACTCCAAAAATAACCGCCATTGAATATACACATAAACGCTTCGAAAAAAAGTTCATTACGTTTTACACTTCCATTGAACGAACACACACATACAGAAATTTGAGAAAATCAAACTCCATTGAAGTTCATGGCGTCATTGAGAGATAATTTGAAGGTTTACCTTCGAGTTACTGAAAAGATGTGACAACCCTTATAAATCCAGGTATCCGTATAATTAATTAATATTAATTAATGCTTAATGACTGTGATGGATTACTTAACTGGTTTCTGATTACTGCATCACACTTACATGTGCGTCACATATTACATAATGTCACATCATTATCACATACAAACCTTATTGACATACATGATGCACAGTTAGCACAGTTAACGGATAGAACAGGAATATGCTGACTGAGTTCAGAACATAGACAGACAGTGCTTTGAGACCCAGTATGGGCCAGGGACAAGGTACTACACTAGTATGGTGTGTAGGGAAGTAAGGACCATAAAACTGCGTCACTAGGTGATAGTTTAAGTGCCGGAAAGTGCCTAAAACCCACATGAAGTGCAGAATTCTGCATATTTCAGCAAAATTCAGCTTTTTAACAAGCTAGTTATGTGCAAAAATATGGAAAAATGGTCCTGAATGTTTTCCTAAGTGTCGGGAATTAAAAGTGTCACAAAAAGTAACATAAAGATCATTAAACGGAATAGCTTGACACTTTAACAAACCGGTATCTAACCGAACAACCGGACACTACCCGAAACACCAAAATTATACTAGAAACATATGATCCCCGAACACCTTAACACCCACTAAAATATCTAGTAACTAACTTAACTAACTATATACTTGGTTTTGAACTAGTAAGTAACCAAACTAGTTAAAAGCCTACTCTATACCCGCCCCCCCCCAACCTACAATCGGCCATACCACCACCACCATACCTCAAAGATTTTATTTCCTTTTTTATTAGATCTTGCTTGCTCTTCATGACAAGATATTTAGGAGTGATGGTTATAAGTATGGCATGAGACTTCTAGAGTTCCTCACATTTCACACACTAACCCACACTTCATCTCTCTCCCTCTCCTCCCCAAGCTCTCGGCCGAACACCCCTCTTCACACCACCACCATTTTCACTTCAGGATCATTCAATCCAAGACCATCCAAGGGTGTAAGGAGGCGTCTAACGAAGTGTGAAGCTTGTGGAACTTCAAAGACCACTCTCATTAGCTTTTATCCTCTTGATTTCTACACTTGATTCATCCCTAGCTAGCCTTGTGCTAGTGGTAAGATCCTTGTACACTCTAGTTTACTTCCATTTTTAGTGGTTAATGTTGAATCACAATCAAGAACATTAAGAACATTAAAAGACATAAACATGGATCTTGAACATGAGCTTACATATGATGAAATATTGATGAAATAGTGTTGTTTAGTATATGTATGATACTTGCTTGTTGTTTACTTGAGATTATGATGTTGATCATCATAAGGAGCTTGCTAGATTGTGATTAAGCACATGATCTAGCAAGTTAGAGGATGAATATATGTTAACACAAGGAGATCATCCTCATATATAAACATGAACTTGAATAAAAAGATGATTTCTTGAAAAATAATAAACAAAGTAAGCTAGTAATCTTATGAATCTAAGATTTATGAATGGTTTTCCAAAAGAACCAAGTTTAAAATGTGATTTTTAGAAGATCTTGGTTTTTACTTAAACTTACACTATTTTTTGTGATAAAATAAGTGTAGAGACACTAGAGAAACAAGAAGATTTAATAAAGAAATGTTTTTGTAAAATATGTTTACAAGTTGTAAACACCTAAATTCTTTAAGAATGAGATTTTTAAAGAAATGAACACACTTTAAAGGGTAACTAACTCCACTAAACATACTACCAAGTTACTACAAGTTTTCACGAAAACTCAAGTTCATGATCTTTATGTAGATAGCTTGTTTTTGCACTTGGTAAGTGTAATATTGTTTAGGGTTGATTGTTGATTATTGTGTGTTGATTTCGGAAAGAAAATGATATGCTTTATTAGCATGGACACCTCCATTTTCAAGGGAAGCTATGGCAAAATTTTCTAAAAATATAAACACTTAAAGAGATATTTTCTAACAAATATTTACTAGTGTATTTTAACTATGGTCTTCAATATAAACTTTGCCATAAATTTTGGTAATAAAAATACAAGTATTGGAGGTTGATTTTTATAAATAAAAATGGGTGAATATATATTAGAATATATATATTTATATTAAAGACACTTGTGTGAATACTTGTATACTTTGTGAAATAAGTTATGTTATTTTAGGGTAAAGTAATATAACTTAACAAAAATGCCAAGAATATCATGGAATAAATACATAAGTTACACACTTGATATTGTGAAACCGAACGTAAGAACGTAACTTACAAAATATTCCGGAAGATACCGTTACAATATATTTTTGGTAAATATTATTTTGGAAACGAAAGAAGTGAAAATATGATTTTTACATATTACCAAGTTATTTCATATTTTCAACAAGAAGAAAATATATTATTTTTGGGAGATAAAAATATATTTTTCCTAGTATATTTAGAAGATATATGATTTTTGGGAAAAATATATATTTTCTTGGAATACATTATTTTTGACAAATAAGTTATATATATATTTTCTAAAGTGAGACTTGAAAATATATTATTTTGAGAATACGAATACGAGAATATGAAAGTACATGTATAAAAGACCCCCATCCTTGGGAAGGAAATACGAAATTAAATACTTGAGAAGTATTAATATAGAAATATTGTTTAACAATTATTTCCAAACTAAATATAATTTAAAGTTAAAATAATTATTATTTTAACAAGTAATTATAACTTGGAATAATATTGGAAGCATAAAGGAAACGTAACTCAAAAACGTAAATACTAAGGCAAGGCACGGCTCGTTCGTCTAATAGACCCTAGCACGTTGTAGGTAGTCGGGTTTGCTGAAGAGATTTTGGGTTACGATTCTGAAGACGCAATACTGTGAGTTAATGTCCCCCTTTTCTTTAAACTGTTTTGTTCATTAACTTCGGGGGTGAAATACATGTTACAAAAGGGTTACATACAAATACAATTGGTATGGTTAGCCTAGGAAAGAACCATAGATCATGTGATTGGGTAGGCGGATACTTGGGACCATTAATCCTCGTATAAGGACCGAGGGGCATGCGTGATAGATCTATTTGGGTGTAGCGAGCCCACACCCATGAGGACCAGTGTGGCCCATAGGGTGACTATGTCTTCCAGCCGGAAGCCCGGTGCAACTTTGCTAGGTTTGAGTCTTCCTACACCGTCACACATATCAGTGGCCTTGCAAACCATTGATGATCTTTTCCTTGTTTGCTTTCATGCCGGGACTTACATACATACATACACGGTTTACAAAGGTTTATATATACTTATACACACACATGAACTCGCTCAACTTTTGTTGATGTTTTTCAAACTACATGTATTTCAGGGAACTAGTGGATCTGGCAGGTGTATGCATGTGTCTTCAAGCGGCGTCGCGAATAAAAGATGTTATCCATGGTTGTTGAGTTTAGGGGGTGTATCCTACTCCTGGACGGGATACATGTCTCTAAACTCAGGTTTTATTTAAAGTCTTTTGTGGAGTCTTTATGAACTCAGTTGAACATGTCAGGGTTTGTAACTTAATTGGGTGTCGATGTTTTCAAGACAAGTATGTTGTGGTATTTTCTAAACTTAATTAATGGATAAACATCTCATGTTTCTATTATATAGCGTTGTTATGATTGAATGCTATGGTATTAAGAAGTCACACCAATAACCACTGATGTGCGTTAGGTGTATATATAGGTTTAAGTATATTTTAAGCCCTTTTACACTTTCTTTAGCCAAGTTTTAAATTTATAAAACACGATATTTACAAACACTAAACACACATATGGGCAAGTGCACCCATCGTGAGCGTAGTATAGTGTTGGTAAGATACCGAGGTTGTCCAAGGACACAAGAGCTTTTAGTACCGGTTTATCCTCAACGTCTAATCAAATCAAAAGTTTAGAAAAAAGGTTTTAAACTAAGAAAATAAAAACTAACTAAAATGCTGAAAAATAAAAATAAAAGAAAAAACATATAGACAAGATGAATCACTTGGATCCGACTCGTGTTTAGTGTAACCTTTGATTATTTCCGTACTTTTGCACTATTTTAGAGATTATCTTAGTTATTGTAGTAGGCCCCTCTTTTGAAGGTGACGTTACCCTCAACCCAGTAGTTTGAGTCAGCAAGGATACAATCCTAAAGGGTCGGATTATTGAAAGATAATTAATTAAGTTATTAATGCATAATGTGGTAGGCCCCTCTTTTGAAGGTGACGTTACCCTCGGCTAAGTAGTCTGAGTCAGCAGGGATACAGTCCTAAGTAGCCGGGTTAAAGTATTAATAGTAGTTTAACTTATGAGGGGATCAAAGAGTTTGGACCCTCGCCATCCAATACCGTTAAGTATTGAAGGAGGTCCTACTAAATTTGACCCAGGTCCTTTGCAGGATCTATACACTGAACAATGGCAAGACTCTTACCAAACCGTTCCCTTAACCCCCGACCAGGTTGCCAACATAACTCCATATAGACCGTGGAGATATGAATGGTGAAAATCTTTTATTTTATATAGACAGTAAAATAATGCCAAGACACCACGGACAAACGATAAGGAAGAATCACCTTCAACATAAGAAACTAGTTATTAAAGTCATTAATACATAACCAATTAAAAAGTGCGAAAAGATTAAATATAAAAAGTAATACACTAGACACTTTGTCTTCACCAAGTGATGTAAGAGACTTAGGCAAACATGGCCTTGATTGTCAAGAACTCTTACGATCAATCTTGGATCCCGAGAGGACTCACACACTCTATGATGGACAATGGTGATGGTGGTGGATGATGGTGTTATGGTGGTGGTGGGTGGTGGGTGAAGTGTGAGAGAGGTGGTGTGCCAAGGGATGGTTTGAGCTTGAGCCAAGCACTCCTATTTATAGGCTGAACAGAAGCTCGGGCACGGCCCCGTGTCCAGTGGGCACGGCCCCGTGTCCACATCCTTCTCTGTCTTCATTAATTGCTCTTGTCTTTATTAGTTGACCACGGCCCCGTGTCCGCTGGGCACGACCCCGTGTGCAGAAGCATATCTGTACTATCAAGATTTTCCTGGATTCTGTGAATCTTATAGTTGACCACGACCCCTTGTCCGCTGAGCACGGCCCCGTGGTGGGTGATGGAAGCTTCTACAACTTTGTCTTGTATGCTGACACTTGGGCACGCCCCCGTGCTCATTGAGCACGGGGTGTGTTCAGCATCTTGTTTTCTTGTTTTGCTTGGGAAGATGCTTTCGGGGAGGTTGGGCATGCCACGTTTATTCCTTTTCTTGTATTTATGTTAGATTTAGCTGCCTTTTTGCTTCTTTTGTTAATTTGAGCTCATTTAATCCTGAAAATACTAAAGGAAGACAAAAACACACTTTTTCCAACATTAGTACTAAAAAAGGGTTAGTTTTATGCCACAATTGATGTAATTTATATGTTGCATTTTGCACACATCAAATACCCCCACACTTGAATCTTTGCTTGTCCTCAAGCAAAACTCTTTATAATATGGCTTTACACTCCCAAATGGAATTGGTAGAAAAGAAGGTTTTTGGGCTTGTCATAGAGTGTCGGGATTTCCAAGATTCTTTATTTAGTTTTATTTTTATTTATTTACAATCCTATTCGTCATGATTTATTTAAAACTTTTCATAAGATAAATTACTTATTAGGGCATAACATGCCTCTTTAAAATTTTATTTATATACAAGTTCACATACCTCACGGGGGATCACTCAACACTCGGCCGAAGATGTATTTTAGTGAATCACTCGAGAGCGGCATGGAGCTTACTCCTACCATAGACTTGCCAAGCAATCAATCCTCCTCCTTTTTAACTATATACATTTGTAAATATCAAGAGGACTTTTGGGTGAAGGGTTAGGCTTGGGTTAAAGGTAGGTGGTTGGGTTAGTGGTTAGTAGAAAAAGGGCGAAAAAGCGTGAAAAGCGTCGGTTTTCGAAAGACTTTTTATTTTTGCAATTTTTATTTTGATGAAGCTATTATTCAAACAAAGTTATTTTTGATGAACTTGTTTATTTATTCCTTTTGCTTCATCAACAAAACATAATTTTTTTTTCAAAGTCAAACGAAAAACCGAGCTTATTACTAAAACAAAGGGTTAAAAATAAAAAGGTTTTGGTGGGTGAAAGGGTGTTTGGTTTGGGTTAAGAAATGAAAAGGTTTAGGCTCAAAGGGGTTAACTAGGGGGATTTTGGGTAGGTGGTAAAAAAAAGAAAAATAATGGTGTAGAAATAAAAAGGGTTAGTCCTAATGCCTCCATCATTTACTTACTCGGGTTTAAGTTGGTAAGGACCGGGAATGTATCGTCATGGCAAGTTCTAGAGTTGTAAGAACCAAGCGGCTATTCACACAAGAAACGAAAAATGAGCATTTAATTTAAATATATGTATTTGTATGCTCAATAAAAGCTCAAAACTCACTTTTGTGGGAATGGGTTTTTATGTGATCAAGTATATATAATTAAATTTTAACTAAGCTTGTCATGCCTTTTCATAATTTTCTTATGTTGGTTCTTGTTATCATGACGCTATCAGTTGTAAATTTGTAAAAATATAACCTTTTTAGAACTTGAATTTCCCGAGTTAAACCTAGACAAGTAAAGAAAAAAAATTTGAAAAAAATTTGGGGTGATTAGCGGTTCCAATAGAGTTTTGTATAAGGCTTATAGTTAGGACTTGCAAGATTCAAGGTTTTAACATCCCCCCCACACTTAAATTACACATTGTCCTCAATTGTTGGTGCATACGTCTGTCGACTTCGTCTTGTATTGAGTCGTGTAATAGAATAGATGAAACAAGTCACACAGTTCGAGATTAACAGGATACAAAGGTGAACACGCTAGTTCAAACGAAGTGGCCAGTTCAAACGAACTGGAGATGCTTGTTCAAATGAACTGGATTTAGTATAAATAGTGGACTTGTTGTTTTCATTTGTAACTTTCAGATTCCGGTAGCGAAGCTCTGCCGAAGTGTCTCCAGATCTGTAATTGTCATCAAATCAATAAAAGAGATAGATTAAGTGATTCTAGTGTGTATACAGCTGAAATAACACCGATACGTTTGATTCCGCCTCTCGTATTGGACGAGATCTCTTCTGAACGACTCGTTTGGTCGTGCAAACGATCCTACAAGTGGTATCAGAGCTCAGGAGGAAGAGCTCTTGATATTTCAGCCGTTATTCGCCGATAAATTCTGATTTCTACTCCATTCTGTCACGTTTTTCAAAATTAACCTAGATTTTCTGGATAAAATGAATTGATTTTCAAGTATATTGTGCGAAACTATGTTTTAAACAATCAGTAAAAGTTTCAGATCTTAAAACAGAGTAAAATTTGTTAAACTTGGTAAAAAACCGACCAGATCGTTTGTATCTACACCATTTCGCACGAACCGGAACTTTGAACTCAGATATACGGCAATTCAGTGGACGATTTTGAACGTTTTATACATCATTGTGATCGGAATTCTTTGTAGAACAATCCTTGAACATATCAGACCCTAATTCAATCGAAAACTTAATCAATTTGTCGAAGGATACCCCGGTTCGTATGTAGTTTGTTCGTCAGTTCGTTTGTATTGAACCAGATCGTTTGGAAAAGCAAGCTAGTTCATTTCAATTTGTTAACCAGGTCACACGGAGTGACTAGTTCATATGAAAAAGGGTCAGTTCACGTGGTATTATCAGTTCACTTCGCTTCAAAATCCAGTTCGCATAAGAGTCCAGTTCGTCTGAACCTCAGTTCGTGTGAAGATCTCAGTTCGTTTGAAGGGTTCTAGTTTGTTTAAGAGGTCAGATCGTTTGACAAGAGGTCGTTTAGATTTTGAACTCAGTTCGTTTGAAAGAGGCTGTTTGTGAATTCTTCGATACCGAATCATGGAAGAGGAATTTTACAACGCATTCGCTACTCCGGTTACCCCAATTACTCTTGCACAGAATACAATGCTGGAAAATGAAACGGGAACTATGCAAAAACCACCTAAACTCATGAACATCGAGGAGTATAAGGGTTGGGAAGGACATTTTGAGAATTGGGTACAAGCGAACTACTTAGATGCTTGGGAATGTGTCGAGACAAAATACATTAGACCGACGAATGATGATGAAGAGGTTATAGTAATTAAAGATCTAAGTGCCGATGCTAGAAAGAAATACAAAGATGAGAAAATGATGCTAAGTCTTTTACAACAAGCTGTGAAGGAAGATATCTTGGTTCTATTGCAACATAATGGAACTTCTTATTCAATCTGGAAGGCATTAAGATCGAAGTTTCATGGAAGTCAAGAGATGGTTAAGAACAAGAAATCACTTTTGAAGAAAGAGTTTGATCTGTTTCGTGAGTTGAAGAATGAGAACACAAAGCAAATAATAGAAAGATATTGCAATCTGCTAGCGAACATGAAGAGATTAAGCATTGAAAAAGATAATGAGGAGTTGATTGAGAAGCTAGCTGATGCTTTGCCATATGAGACTTGGGGTACTTATCTCATGATGTTAAGGAACAAGAAAGGTTTTAGTAGTCTGACATTGAGCAAATTCATTGAAAAGATTGAGGCTCAGGAGATGGAACAGAGAAAGGTTATAAGAATGAAAGATTTTGACGGTGAACAAGACACCGGGCTTTATTACAAAGGTGGTGTTAGTGATAAATCCACAAACCTGTCACCGAAGATTCAGACAGCATTCAATGCAAAGAATTCATCTGAAAGTTCTTCTAAAGGATCAAACAGCAACACAAGTTTTTCATCATATCCATCATTTAATCCGAACATTTCATCAACAAAGAATGGCAAGAAGTTACAATGCAATATTGTACTGAATCTGGAGAATGATGATGATTATTCAGCAGAAATTGCTAAGAGTCACATGTCTTTATTGGGAACTGTATTAGAATCTTATGGTAGTTTTGTTGCAGGTCGGATCGGGAATCCAATGCTTACAAAAGAGGATTACGATCAGATTGATGCTGAAGAGATGGAACTGATGGACATAAAATGGTGTTTGGCAAGTGTGTTGAGACGAGCTGAGAAATTTAAGCAAATCACAGGAAGAGATGATTTACGTGAAGCTAATATTTCTACTTTAGGATTTGATAAATCTAAAGTCACCTGTTTTCGTTGCAGGGAAAAAGGACACTTCAAGAGGGAGTGCAAAAACCGTGAAGCAAGTGGAGCTCAAAATCCGTTCAACAACAACAATGATTACTATCGAAAGGCGATCTATCATCAAGTTGCCCAACAACAACAAGAACCACAAGTGGCTCATGGAATAAAAGTGATTGAAGAATCTTCAAAGAGAGCTTGTATGGTAAATCAGGATGATCAAAAGTCAACGGAAGGTTTCAGTTGGGACAAATATATCTCAGCTGATAACAAAGCATGACTGATAAACCAAGATGATGAAAAATTGCCTGAAGGTTTTAGTTGGGAAAATTTCAATTGGGATGATTATGATCCAAACAAAGATTCAAATCACAAAGCATATGTTGCTCGTGTTGAAGAGGATAGTGATGATGATCATGAGTATTGGTCAAGAAAAATGGCAGATCATTTGAAAATGATGGCTGAAAGTGATAGTGATGACGATAAAGCTAAAAAGAAAAAGAAAAAAAATCAAAACACCGGTCAGTAGTGATGATGAAACTGTACCAGTGATTAAGAAAAAGGTAAAGGAGGTTCCAAAGTTCAAGGTTGATGAAGAAGTAAATGCTAACAAGATTCCGGTGATTTGTGAGAATTGTGAGATTATCAAGAAGAAAAACAGTGAACTGATTAATAACATAAATCAGTTGAAGGAATCTTACGATGTTCTGAACAAATCCATGAATCAATACAATCAATCAAGTGAAGAACAGGCAACAGCAATGAAGACACTTCAGGGAGCTTTCATGATAAAGCAGAAAGTTGTGAACAATTACATCGAGAAGTGTGCTGTGCTAGAACAGAAACTTGAAACTCAAAGAATTGAAACTGAAAGAGTAAATCGTTTGTTGAAAAGTTACTCATGTACTTCTTATGTCATTGACAGGATTTATCCAACAGTAGAAGGCATGAAGGCATTTGAGGAAGAAGAAATTTCTGAGGCAAAGAATTCTGAAGAACAGAAGGTTTCTGAAGAAAAGACTCCTGAAAAGAAGAAAGAAAAGAAGAAGGATAACAAAGAAAAGACTTCTGGTAAGAAACAAGGTTTTAGTTACAACAAGTGTCCACCTCCGCTTGAAAATGGATATTCTCCGAGAAATCCAAATTCAGAAAGAGTTGAAAAGGCAACAAATTTACAGTGGGAGTCGGAGTCTACAGTTAATTTTCCAAAAAATATTGATGTCACGTTTACGTCATCTGACACTGATCATGAGTCCGAGTTAATAAAGAAAGTGGTCGATCAGGTGTTGGATAAAGATGAATCTGAGGAGTCAATGTCGAAGTCAAAGTTGGAGTCTATGTCGGAGTTAAAGTCTGAGTCAAGCATTCCGAGTAAAACTGATAAACAGGGCAAAAGGGTTTATAACAAAGAATTCCTGTTATCAAAATCTAATTTGAATGACGAAACATTCAAAGTTGCATATACATTGAATGATTCTGACAAATTATATTCTGATGAGGAATTTCCAATAAGAGGTGTTAAACCAGAAATGATAAAGAAGATTTTCAAACTAACAGAAATTAATATTTCTGAAATAAAAGATGTAAATCTTAATGATAAACCTAAAAAGTACACCTCAAGATTTCAACAAAAAGAAAACAAGAAAAAGGGTTACAGTTCTGGTTCTGGTTATCGAAAGAAACCAAACCATAACGGTAATTTCAAAAAGAAAGGACTTGGATTTATTCCACCAGAAAATCATAAAAATGAAAAATATGTTCGAGATTTTAAATAAAAAATGGTATTTGTTTCAGGTACAAGTGCTGAAGAGGAACAAAACAGCCCATTCTGGAAGCAATCTAACAAAGAATCCCTTGCGAAGAAGCAAGAAGAGATGAAGAATGCTGATCAGATGAAAGAAACGAGAACCTGTTTCCAATGCAACAATGTTGGTCATATTGCCAAGAATTGTTCCAAGGCAATACAATCAAAACAGGGAGTTTCTCGTAAACTGAAAGATAAAGAAGTTGTGTTTGAATCACCAATTGAGAGATCTAAACTTTTCAAAAATTCAACTTTTGAGATTGGTGAATGTTCAAACAGGCTTTACAAGAAAAGAGCAAATCTTGACAACCAAAAATGGGTGGTTAAGAAATCAGAGGATAGTTCTAGCAATGATTCTGATTCGCCAAAATCAGAGGAGCTATTTTCTGGCGATGAATCTGATTCCACAAAGTCAGAGGAGCCACAGGTTGAGGTTAAAGGTGAAAAATCAGTGCCGACTGTGGATGATGTGAATTTTCCACCACTTCGGGCTGAAAATTTTAAGAAGAAAATTGGTAAAGTTGAGATTTCAAACCAATTTTTCTTAGAAAAGAAAGAGTTTGATGTTGAAAAAGCGTTTAATTTCAAAGTACATCATATTTTTGGAAAAATGGTTGACAGGAAGGTCAAGGGAGTCAAGGAGTTTTACGAGAAGAAAACGAAGAAACAAGGTAAAGTATCATCCCTGGTTTGTGACTGGGATGGTACTTACTACGAACAGTAAAATTCTGGACTTGCCGGAGCTCCCAAGTTGGTAATCGCGGAGCATGAATCGGCATCATTCTTATACTGTTTTGAAAATTGAAAATAGGTCACAAATATGACTTGCCGGAACTCCCAGGTTGGTAAGTGAGGAGTAGGAATCGGCATCTTGAGAATTCAACCTACATATGATAACTTACAAGTGGTATTGGTTGGTAAGTCATGTGGTTGAAAAATTGATTGAAAAAGGTTTTTACCTACAAGTGGTAAAATCAAGGTCATTAGGTTGAACTTGATTGAATTATTCTTACAAGTGGTAAATCAGGGACATTAAGTTGTATCTGATTTTCTACAAGTGGTTGTGAAACAAAATGATGAGTTTATCCCCTAACCTACAAATGGTTAAAATCAATCAACAAAACTTATTTTTCGGAAAAACCATTTGATTAAAACAAACTTAAGTGTTTTGAGATCACAATGGGAAAATAGTTTGTTGTGAGGGGGAGTTCTGATTGTTTATGCCAAGTGGATGGCGAATTGAAGCAATTTGATATCAGTTGTCACGTTGTTTGTATAGTTTGTTTTCAAATTTCCTAAAATGTGTTTGAATTTTAGGGGGAGTAAATTTTTTTTCAGAAAATACAAAAACATTTGAAAATTTGAAAAAGAAAAAAACATGATAAAATTCAAAATTGAGTTTTGTTGTATAAAAGAGGAAATGATAGTACATCAGTGGACTATCACAACATGCTAAAGAAATGGAAAGTCAAAATGTGATAAACGGTCTCACTGATGATATGCCAGTTAGTTTTTGTATATTTAGTAGATTGTGACGAGATATAAACCTAAATTTTAAACTTGCTTATATCGTGGGGAAACATCTCTCGGATATATGGGTAACCCCCGAAATCTTGTTTGAAAGGTCCCTCTTTCTGAGATACTAGGTCTTTATGCTCAGTGATATCTGGGGTATTATCCCGGGACTTCTGATTTTACGGAGGCAATGGCCTAGTCCCCGGAGAATACTTTCCGATTGCTTGAAATATAGCGCCGCCCTCAGCATAAATGATGAGACAATAAAATTGCTAATCAATGCTATTGTAAAAAAGATCATCTAAAGGTGACACACCGAAAGTCGAGCCGTCATCTCTCTGCTGAACGGAAGTTCTGACCTGAGCTCTCACGGTTTCGCAATTTAACCCCTTACAGATATCATCTGTGGTATACTCACCTTTAAGACTGAATATTGGGATCTGGATACGGGAGTATATTCTGAGGTGGGACACGCGATTAAGTTTAAGTGCTTAAAACATTAATCTCGTATCTCGAAGCAGTTAAACTTTGTGTGAAAATTTAAGTGGATCAGTATACTGACAATCTTAGTGAATCGTTTAGAACTTAAAATGTTTAAAGCTTAACGGTGTTGGTGATTTGTCATAAACTGATATGATCCTCTTGCACAAACTCACAAAATATTGTTTGTATATATTTCTTTACAGCATTTCTTTACATTTAAAATTTCAAAAAGATTTTCAGTGTGTTTTAGCATAAATTTTGAAAAATACAAAAAGATTTTTGACAACTGGTGTTGAAGAGCTAATTTTCAAAATTCCGAGTGCTAGACATGATGAACAGATGATTTGGGAGAGTGTGTTGTTTTGATAAGAAAAACGATATTTCTTCAAATATTTCATCAGAGATCTACATTGAAAAATTATTCTTTGATTGTTTTATTCCTGCAAGTGTTTTTATTAGATGGTGAGATTGTTTTTACAAGTGATCATCAGAAAATTTATTTTAAGGTAGAGATTTGTGCAGGTAATGATAGAGTCAGGAATCGACCTTGAACCTATGGAAAGAGCAAAGAGCCAAGTTACTATCTTGGAAACAAGAATTCCAGACTACAATCCCAGCTTACTGAGAGGGGAAGTCTGAATGTCAAAGAGCCAGGTTCTGATCATGAGGTTGTGATTCTGGATAGAAAGAGAAGAGAGAGATTTGAGGATACTTACATTGTCAGATACTTTGGAGAGAGCTTGAAGACTGATCAGGACTGAAGATGTTCTGAAGGCATACCGAAGACTCGTCAACATCCGAGGGGGAGTCTGTTGGTGCATACGTCTGTCGACTTCGTCTTGTATTGAGTCGTATAATAGAATAGATGAAACAAGTCACACAGTTCGAGATTAACAGGATACAGAGGTGAACAAGCTAGTTCAAACGAAGTGGCCAGTTCAAACGAACTGGACCAGTTCGTACGAACTGGAGATGCTTGTTCAAACGAACTGGATTTAGTATAAATAGTGGACTTGTTGTTTTCATTTGTATCTTTCAGATTCCGGTAGCGAAGCTCTGCTGAAGTGTCTCCAGATCTGTAATTGTCATCAAATCAATAAAAGAGATAGATTAAGTGATTCTAGTGTGTATACAGCTGAAATAACACCGATACGTTTGATTCCGCCTCTCGTATTGGACGAGATCTCTTCTGAACGACTCGTTTGGTATACATCAATGTGTCCCAAAAATAAGTTTTTAGGTTGATTGAATGTGTAAAAAGGTGTGAAAAAGCAAAAAAATGTGTTACTGGGCGCTGGACACGGCCCCGTGTTGTCCGGGCACAGCCCCGTGTTCAAGTGCCAGTAACAAAAATTAAACAAAAGAAACAGAAGTCTGGACACGGGGGTGTGTTGGGTGAACATGGCCCGTGTCCAGTTTACCTGAACTGGGTCATTTCTACAGACTGTGCAGCACGGGGCCGTGTTGGGCGGACACGACCCGTGCTGAACTTACTGTCAATGAAGAAAATTATCGGATGGCCCTGTTTTCCTGCATGGGGTGCTGGTTCAAGTTTCCCTTGTTATCCTTTGCCATCCTGAGTGTCTTTTATTCGTTTCAACACCATCCAAACACCAAATTAACTAAAACCATCATTCATTAAGTCATAGAGAGAGTTACATAGTAGTCCTAAAAGTTAAATTTCTAGATAAGTAGGTCAAAGAAACACAAGAAATCCAAATCAAGAAGTTCTAGCCTAATCTTTATTTTACTAGCAAAACTTCCAAAAAGATAGTTCTCTTGGTTAGATGCGGCATGAAAACTTCTTTTCTTTGGGCATGGGATCCTCACACGTCGGCGAGCCACTCTTCTATCTCCCTTGGGAGAAGGAAGGCGGGCTCATTGGCATCGGGTTGAGGAGGTGCAACCTCCACCGGGACTTCTTGTAGATCTTCAAGAAGGTGTTCCGCTGGAAGTTCATCCCACCCAGTAGGATTGTAGATTCCAAGTGCTAGGTTCCAATCCTCTTGAGGGAGGATTGGTTCCATGGGAGGTGTTACAAGAATGTTTAACCTTTGGTGCAAGAGGTTAATTTCTTGAAAACTGTTTTCCAGCCCTACCATAAGATAATTTATATGGTCTATCAGGACCTCCTCTACCGAAGTCATCTTGTCAAGAGCTTCACGTAATGCCATTACATATCGTACGAGAGTTGCTTCAATTGATGACCTTCTTTCCCTTCGACTGTTTCTGGAGTGCGCAGAAGAGGTTCCACTGTTTTGGCTTGACATTCTACGAAAACAAACCAAAAATAGTTCATTTTAATGAAACAGTACCACGGACACGGCCCCGTGCTCAATGAGCACGGCCCCGTGTTCACCTTTCTGTAGTTTTTTAGAACAAGGAATCTTGGAGTTTCAAATTATTTTCCCAACTAATGAAGCAGTTTTGAATAGAAAAAACTTAAAACAATGTTGAGTAACTTATTTTTAACAAGATTCCTTGAACAAAAGTTTAACAAACATCACAATAAAGCTTGGAATCAAGCTTCAATGGAGGTGTTGTTGCAAGAAAGATGAAGAAGAAGGTAATGGATAAAAGAGGAAGGGACAAGATGTTTGTTAGAAACTTCTTTTAGAACATACCTAGGATGGTAAGTTAGAAAATCCTTTCAAATCTCTGTCCCTGGATGGTCCAAATGTGCAGGATTCTTGGCTGCATTTATAGAAAACGACAACATGCTGGACACGGCCCCGTGTCGGCTGGACACGGCCCCGTGTGCAGGCAAGATCCTGACACGTTTTGTCCGTATTCTGACAAAAAGTCAGAAGGGAATCTTTTGGTGGACACGGGGGCGTGTTGACCTGGGCACGGCCCCGTGTCGAAGGGCTGTTTATGAAGTTTGTCTATTTTTAAGGAACTTTTTCGGATCGGGTGGTTCCTTACTGGATGGAACAACCCCAAAGTTCCTAAGATACCTTAATTGTTCTAGATTGAGACGAGAACGCAAGAGGTTGTCGGTGAGGGGGATTCCTATGCTATATGTAGGTGGACAAGTCCAACCCTTTCCCGGGCTCTCGTTAAAGAAGGTGTATGCCGAATCGCTCAGGTCTATGTATGCATCGAACGAAGTTGATGGGGAGTCCTTCACGGCACAATCGGCACAGGGACGACTATCGCTCAAGTCCTTACTAGAGTTAGAAGTATCGTCGGGGACAACGGAGTTGTTTGAATGCGATTCCAACACTTCTTATTGGTTATCATCTTGAGATAGATTATGGAAATCTATCCTAAGTTCTTTTAACCAATTAAGAATTAGATCTTCTAATTGAAATAGTTCATCAAGAAGCATTTCTCCTAGAAAATCTGGTTGGGAGCATTCGAGGGAGAGATATGGATTATTTTTACTTTCGCCCCTCTTAAGGATACAAGGAAACGATGGGTCTATATAGTGGGGCTTATAATTTAGAAAATAACATTCTAATTCCTTATGGGTACCACCACATATTTGACACCACGTACCATAAGAGTGCCAAAAGTAAAAAGTATCAGTATCACTCATGTTTGTGTCAGAAATTACCAACCGTCGGGATCTTACGGTTCTGTTTTCAGTAACTGAATCTTGGGCACGGGGCGTGTTGAGTGGGCACGGCCCCGTGTTCAGCTTACTGTCTGACTTAAAACAGGATTGCCAGTTCCAATGATTAGGCACGGGGTGTGTTCAGCGGGCACGGCCCGTGCTGAGTTCTGCAGAAGCTGAAAAACTAAGAAAAATCCTAAAAAAATAGAAAAATAAGAAAAACGATTAGGCCGTTGATTCCTAACTTTCTTAAAATCCTTGTGTCCCCGGCAACGGCGCCAAAAACTTGATGTGCGTTAGGTGTATATATAGGTTTAAGTATATTTTAAGCCCTTTTACACTTTCTTTAGCCAAGTTTTAAATTTATAAAACACGATATTTACTAACACTAAATACACATATGGGCAAGTGCACCCATCGTGAGCGTAGTATAGTGTTGGTAAGATACCGAGGTCGTCCAAGGACACAAGAGCTTTTAGTACCGGTTTATCCTCAACGTCTAATCAAATCAAAAGTTTAGAAAAAAGGTTTTAAACTAAGAAAATAAAAACTAACTAAAATGCTGAAAAATAAAAATAAAAGAAAAAACAGATAGACAAGATGAATCACTTGGCTCCGACTCGTGTTTAGTGTAACCTATGATTATTTCCGCACTTTTACACTATTTAAAAGATTATCTTAGTTATTGTAGTAGGCCCCACTTTTGAAGGTGACGTTACCCTCAACCCAGTAGTTTGAGTCAGCAAGGATACAATCCTAAAGGGTCGGATTATTGAAAGATAATTAATTAAGTTATTAATGCATAATGTGGTAGGCCCCTCTTTTGAAGGTGACGTTACCCTCGGCTAAGTAGTCTGAGTCAGCAGAGATACAGTCCTAAGTAGCCGGGTTAAAGTATTAATAGTAGTTTAACTTATGAGGGGATCAAAGAGTTTGGACCCCCGCCATCCAATACCGTTAAGTATTGAAGGAGGTCCTACTAAATTTGACCCAGGTCCTTTGCAGGATCTATACACTGAACAATGGCAAGACTCTTACCAAACCGTTCCCTTAACCCCCGACCAGGTAGCCAACATACCTCCATATAGACTGTGGAGATATGAATGGTGAAAATCTTTTATTTTATATAGACAGTAAAATAATGCCAAGACACCACGGACAAACGATAAGGAAGAATCACCTTCAACATAAGAAACTAGTTATTAAAGTCATTAATACATAACCAATTAAAAAGTGCGAAAAGATTAAAAATAAAAAGTAATACACTAGACACTTTGTCTTCACCAAGTGATGTAAGAGACTTAGGCAAACATGGCCTTGATTGTCAAGAACTCTTACGATCAATCTTGGATCCCGAGATGACTCACACACTCTATGATGGACAATGGATGATGGTAGTGGATGATGGTGTTATGGTGGTGGTGGGTGGTGGGTGAATTGTGAGAGAGGTGGTGTGCCAAGGGATGGTTTGAGCTTGAGCCAAGCACTCCTATTTATAGGCTGAACAGAAGCTCGGGCACGGCCCCGTGTCCAGTGGGCACGGCCCCGTGTCCAGTGGGCACGGCCCCGTGTCCACATCCTTCTTTGTCTTCATTAATTGCTCTTGTCTTTATTAGTTGACCACGACCCCGTGTCCGCTGGGCACGACCCTGTGTGCAGAAGCATATCTGTACTATCAAGATTTGCCTGGATTCTGCGAATCTTATAGTTGACCACGACCTCGTGTCCGCTGAGCACGGCCCCGTGGTGGGCGATGGAAGCTTCTAAAACTTTGTCTTTTATGCTGACACTTGGGCACGCCCCCGTGCTCATTGAGCACGGGGCGTGTTCAGCCTCCTGTTTTCTTGTTTTGCTTGGGAAGATGCTTTCGAGGAGGTCGGGCATGCCACGTTTATTCCTTTTCTTGTATTTATGTTAGATTTAGCTGCCTTTTTGCTTCTTTTGTTAATTTGAGCTAATTTAATCCTGAAAATACAAAAGGAAGACAAAAACACACTTTTTCCAACATTAGTACTAAAAAGGGTTAGTTTTATGCCACAATTGATGTAATTTATATGTTGCATTTTGCCCACATCAACCACGCTTCCGCAAAAGTCAGGGTGTGACAGCTTGGTATCAGAGCTTCGATCGTAGCGAACTAGGATTCTTTCTCGAGTCTAGACTACGATCATTAGGGCTCTCACGAAAATGTTTTCAAACATGTTTACATTGCATGCACAAAATGTCCAGATCCAGGAAACAAATATTTTTACAAATAAAAGACACAAAATACATTTCAAAGAATTCAATTATAATTCAGTCTGAGAGACTGGGAAGTTAGTCTGAGAGACTAGCTGGGTAATTCAGTCTGAGAGACTGGGGAGTTGGTCTGAGAGACTAACTGGGTAGTTCAGTCTGTGAGACTGGGTAGTCTGAGAGACTAGTTGGGGCAGTCTGAGAGACTGGGAGGTTTAGCCTGAGAGGCTGGGTAGTTCAGTTTGAGAAATTGGGAGGTATAGTCTGAGAGACAAAGTAGTTCAGTCTGAGAGGCTGGGTAGGATAGTCTTGGGAAGACTAGGATGAATACATGCTTACATTTCTATTACGTACATGCTTATTTGATGATTGTTAATACATGTGCATAAGTTGTGATTGTTTTGTTACAGACACCATGTCCTATTCTGATAGCGGAGTATCAGATACCATAGACCCTATGGCCATAGTTTCAGATGACGAGATGGCCACAGACCCTGAGGTTTTTACATCTGACACTACGAGTGACGATGATGATGATTTTCAGCCGTTTGCTTTACCAGATCTTGGAGATGATATACCGCTAGCTGATGGCCTTCTTGGCGAGGATCTACTTCTTGTTCAGATCCCTGCTCCTTTTCCTCTTGCTGCATTTCCTCTTGAGGATCTGCCTCTAGATGTTATGTCTGACGACGACATCGATCTTTTTATTGAGGGTCCCCCTGAGGGTGCCCAGGATGATGGAGCTCCAGTCGATGATGCCGTTGTCGTTCCACTTGTTGAGATTCTAGTTGGTGTTGTCGTTGCTGTTCCACATGATGAGATTCCTGTTGTCGAGGCCCCTTCTGACCATTCTGGTCCTGATTCATTCGAGTCTGTGTCATCTACTACTTTACACGCACTGGGATTACAGCGATATCCCACCGATACTGATTCTGACATAGCTATGTCTGCCGCACCTGTTCCTCCACAGGATTTCGAGTTTGATGATGAGTTGGATCCTGTCTTTCCACACGACTTCAACCCTGACCATGAGGTTGAGTTGTCCCCGATGATCAGCCTTCTGAGGCACCTGTCATTCCTGACGATCAGCTCTTTGATATACCCGCTGATCTTGAGCTTGCTCCAGCTGACCCTGAGCCTATGATTGCACCTGAGCCTATACCTGCTCACGATCTTCTACCTGAGCATGACCCTGCACCTGCCGATGTACCAGTTGTTGCACCACTGCTGCCTGACCCTATACCTGCAGCTGTTGATCATGCTCCTTTTGCAGCCCAGATTGACCCTAGATATGCGTTCACCCACAATGGGTGGATCGAGGACGACGATGACCTACCTCCTTTTGTTAGACCTGTTACTCCCCCACCTGCACCTACTCATGCACCCATTGATATCGCTCCGTTTCACCCACACGTATCTGACATTCATCGCACTGATTTACCAGTCACGTTTTTACATGATATCCCTCCTCCCCGTCCAGGGGAAGGTCCATCGAGTCAGCAGCCCGGTCATATTCCTCCTGTGTCAGCAGCTTTTCCCTTTGTGCCACAGTTTTCACATACTGCTCCTTTTGCTACTACACCATCGGGCGAGCCACTTATCTGGTTTCCGCCCAACACGATGCCTATTTCTGATCCATACCATCCCTTCCACATTGGATACACGAGGGATGATTTGCTTTGGTCGCTGCAGCTCCAGCAGGAGATGCTGTGTAGGAGAGTCATGGAGTTAGAGAGGATCCCGCGTCCTCCGCCGTGTCCTTGTCAGTCACCATTCGCGACTCCACCCGCTCCTCTCCTGCCATACCCCGATTTTGATGTCCGTTTTCTTACTATGGAGCAGCAGGTTAGCTACCTGTTGCGTACCGTTCATGCCCTCGAGGAGGATTTAGCGCATTTGCACAGGTTGCTTTTCGTTCCTCCACCTCCTCCTCCTCCACCATCAGCATAGCAGTTTTTTGTTTTATACAGGTAGCATACTTTTGGTGAGAGTGCCGCTATTGAGCCCATATTGCATAGCTTTTTGAAGACCACATTTCTTTTGACTTTTGATTGTTGTAGTTTGATGGATAGTTTGGATAAGGGTGTTGTGACCATGTAGTCCTTTTTGGTTGTGATATGGTACATTGTGAAACTTGTAAAACTGTATTTGTGGTCATTTGATATATGGAAGCTCATTCGCAACATTCTCATTACATACATTGTTGAATTACTAGTTTGTGTTATGACATGGGATGTTATGTGTGTACTTGCGTTGATAAATGTTATTACATACGCGTACTACATACTTATATGCGTAAGACCTGACCTATACAATCTCCTTATAGAAGATGCCTCCATGAAGGGAAACTCGATTGCCCACTACTGAGGCCGAGTTACAAGAACGAATTTCACGAGCGATAGCAGAGCACGAGGCCTCACGCGCTGAAACTAGCGGGGGTACCTCAAGAAACAACCCACCCCATGGTAATGTTTAAGTCACTTGAGACACATTACGTTACATTTGGATATTCCATGTGCGTTTGCTAATGCTTTCTGTGAATGACGTTACTTATACAGGCTGTACCTATAAGCAGTTTCTAGATTGTAAGCCTCTAAATTTCGACGGCACCGGGGGTGCTGTGGCCTTTGTTCGATGGACGGAGAAGACCGATTCTGTGATAAGAATGAGCAAATGCGCACCAGAACACCAAGTCACCCATCTCTAGATTGTTCATAGATGGAGCGCTTTCATGGTGGAACCTCCAAGTCCAAACTCTGGGAGAGGCAGCAGCATACGCTTTGACTTGGAATGAAATGAAGGAACTCATGTGTAAAAAGTATTACTCCAGGGCCGAAATTCAAAAGTTAGAAACTGAATTCTGGAACCTCAAGATGGACGGCCCGAAGATCGTCGAATATGTGCAGAGATTTCATGACCTATCTCACGTGGTACCATACATGGTTAGTCCGAAATTCAAGCGCGTTGAGCGTTTCATTTGGGGGTTGGCACCTCAGATTATGAGTATGGTGACGACGTCAAAACCTGCTACGATCACCGAGGCTATCGACCTGAGTGTAGCACTAACCGAGGAAGCAATCAGGTTAAACAAGTTTTCGATCTCTGACCAGAAGAAGAAAGAGACTCACGTTGAGTCATCGGGTGAGAACAAAAGGAAGTTCTCAAACTTCAAGAAAGGTACCAGCAGTGCTAACAAGAAGGAAGAGACAAACACACCAGCCAGGGCCAAAACTAGTGCTGAAAACAAAGGAAAAGGGTACATGGGCACCTTGCCCAAATGCAATGCGTGTCAGTTGCATCATAATGGACGGTGCCGAGCTGGAAGATGCGAGTCTTGTGGAAGAGTGGGTCACTCGAAGGAAACATGTTGGGTTGGTACTGGGCGTGGTAACAATGGTCAGAGAGGTTATGGCAACAACAACCGTGGTGGGAATGGATACGGAAACCGCCCTCAAGGAGGAAATGGCGGTAACAAAAATCGTGGTAATTTTGGGAATCAAGCTGGTAATGGAAACCGTGGAGCGAATAACAATCAAGGTGGTAATGGGAACGGTAATGGTCGAGGACCAGGTTGTTTTAATTGTGGAGACGTGGGGCATTTCAAGAGAGAGTGCCCAAAGCTCAATCAAGCTCAGGGAAGGGTTTTCAACATCGGTGCGAGGGAAGCTCGCCAAGATCCAAATGTGGTCACTGGTACGTTCCCTATCAACCAACGTTATGCATCTGTACTATTTGATACCGGTGCCGATTATAGTTTTGTATCGCTAGAATTTAAGAATATACTTGGGTTGGTAACCAGTAAGCTAGACATTTCATATTCAATAGAACTAGCTAATGGAAAGCTAGTAGAAGCGAATGAAGTTATTAGGGGTTGCGTGATAGAACTGGGAGAGCACGAGTTTACACTTGATTTGCTGCCGGTCTAGTTGGGAAGCTTCGACGTGGTAGTGGGGATGGATTGGTTGTCAAGAAACTGAGCAGAGATTGTATGTCACGAGAAGGTCATTCGCATTCCGATGGTGAATGGAGAAACAATTGTGGTACATGGAGAGAAGCACGATACACCCCTAAGGATCATCAGTTGTTTGAAGGCTCGAAAGTGTTTGCAGAAAGGATGTGTTGCCTTCTTGGCACACATTGTGGATAAAGAAGCTGCTGAGCCAAAGCTAGAAGACATTCCAGTCGTGAAGGAATATCCTGAAGTCTTTCCCGAAGACTTGCCAGGATTGCCGCCGCAGCGACAAGTCGAGTTCCACATTGACTTAGTTCCAGGCGCTACGCCTGTGGCTAAGGCACCTTATCGACTTACGCCCTCCGAGATGCAAGAGCTGTCAACACAACTTCAGGAGCTATTGGATAAGGGATTTATCAGACCAAGCTTCTCGCCTTGGGGAGCTCCAGTTTTGTTCGTTAAGAAGAAAGATGGAAGTTTCCGCATGTGTATCGACTACCGGGAGCTTAACAAGTTAACTATCAATAATAGATATCCTTTGCCAAGGATTGATGACCTGTTCGATCAACTACAAGGTTCGAGTTTTTACTCCAAGATCGACCTTCGATCGGGTTATCACCAGTTGAGGATATAAGAAGAAAGCATACCAAAGACTTCCTTCAGAACTCGCTATGGACACTACGAGTTCCTGGTTATGCCGTTTGTGTTAACGAACGCACCAGCAGTATTCATGGATTTGATGAATAGAGTTTGTAAGCCGTACCTCGATAAGTTTGTGATCGTGTTCATCGAAGATATTTTAATCTATTCGAAGACGAAGGAAGAACATGAGCAACATCTAAGAGCTATCTTAGAGCTGCTCAAGAAAGAGAAATTGTACGCGAAATTATCGAAGTGTGAATTTTGGTTGCGCGAGGTTCAGTTCCTTGGTCACGTGGTTAACGGAGATGGAATCCATGTGGATCCCACAAAGATCTAGGCGATCAAGAATTGGGAGACTCCAAAGACGCCAACCGAGATCCGTCAGTTCCTAGGTTTGGCAGGTTATTATCGCAGATTTATTGAGGACTTCTCGAAAATCGCTCAACCTTTGACCTCCCTTACACAGAAAGACAAGAAGTACGAATGGGGAGACAAGCAAGAAGAAGCATTTCAGTTGTTGAAGAACAAGCTTTGCGATGCACCGATCTTATCCCTACCCGAAGGTACTAACGACTTCGTGGTATATTGCGACGCCTCGCGTCAAGGTTTAGGCTGCGTGCTGATGCAGCGACAGAAGGTTATAGCCTATGCTTCGCGCCAGTTGAAGGTTCATGAGAAAAATTACACCACGCATGACTTGGAGTTAGGCGCGGTGGTGTTTGCATTAAAGATCTGGCGACATTACTTGTATGGCACGCGATGCACAATCTTTACCGATCACAAGAGCTTACAGCATATACTCGATCAGAAAGAGCTTAACATGAGACAGAGACGATGGGTTGAGTTGTTAAACGATTATGATTGTGAAATCAAGTATCACCCAGGGAAGGCGAATGTGGTCGCAGACGCCTTGAGTCGGAAAGAAAGAATCAAGCCCATAAGGGTTCGAGCATTGGAAATGATTGTTCAAACGGACCTCTCATTGCGCATTCGTTCCGCACAGAGAGAAGCTCTTAAGGAAGAGAATCTTGAGAATGAATATCTCCGTGGGATGGAGAAACAGTTAGTACCCAATGATGAAGGAACGTTGTGTTTCATGAAACGAATTTGGGTTCCTCTGTTTGGCGGTCTGAGAGAAATAATTTTCGATGAAGCTCACAAGTCACGGTACTCGATCCACCCAGGATCGGATAAAATGTACCAGGATTTAAAGGATTTCTATTGGTGGCCGAGATTAAAAGGTGATGTTGCAACGTATGTTGGCAAATGTTTGACTTGTGCCAAGGTAAAGGCCGAATATCAGAAGCCTTCAGGTCTTCTGCAACAACCTGAAATACCCATGTGGAAATGGGAGCAGATTTCGATGGACTTTATAACAAAATTGCCAAGAACACCGAGAGGTCACGATACGATTTGGGTAATCGTGGACCGTCTGACCAAATCTGCACACTTTTTACCGATTAGAGAAAAAGATAATACTAGCAAACTTGCTGAACTATACCTGAGAGAGATAGTTGCGCGACATGGAGTGCCTCTCTCGATCATTTCTGAGAGAGACGAAAGGTTTGTATCAAGGATTTGGCAATCCTTCCAAGAAGCCTTTGGTTCTCAGTTGAATCTGAGTACTGCATTCCATCCGCAGACAGATGGCCAGAGCGAACGAACGATTCAAACGTTGGAAGATATGTTGCGAGCGTGCGTAATGGATTTGGGTGGTAGTTGGGACACTCACTTACCCTTGGTAGAATTCTCGTACTACAACAGCTACCACGCAAGCATCCAAGCCGCACCGTTTGAAGCTCTCTATGGACGCAAGTGTCGATCACCGCTATGTTGGGTAGACACGGGTGATAGACAGCTTTTTGGTCCTGAATTGGTTCAAGAGACGACTTATAAGATTACACAGATCCGAGAGCGCATAAAGGCAGCTCGTGATCGACAAAAGAGTTACGAGGACCGAAGAAGGAAACCGTTGGAGTTTCAAGTGGGAGATATGGTTTTGTTAAAGGTCTCACCCTGGAAGGGTGTAGCACACTTTGGGAAGCGTGGGAAGTTGAACCCGTGATACATTGGACCGTTCAAAATCCTGGAGAGGATTGGTCTTGTAGCTTACAAGTTGGATCTACCCGCAGAACTGAATGGCATTCATGATACATTTCATGTATCTAACCTGAAAAAGAGTCCAACTCAAGAGGCAGTTGTCATACCTGCCGATGAAGTCCACATTGACGACACACCCCACTTTACTGAAGAACCTGTTGAGGTTACTGATTGGAAAGTTAACAAGACGCGCAGGAGTATTTCAAACTAGTCAAGGTTCGTTGGAACGCGCGACACGGCCCAGAGTTCACTTGGGAGCGTGAGGATCGTATGAAAGCGAAGTACCCACATTTGTTCCCCAAGACCCCTGCAGCTAGTAGCAGAACTTAAATTTCGGGATGAAATTTTCTTAACAGGGGGAGAATGTGACAACCCTTATAAATCCAGGTATCCGTACAATTAATTAATATTAATTAATGCTTAATGACTGTGATGGATTACTTAACTGGTTTCTGATTACTGCATCACACTTACATGTGCGTCACATATTACATAATGTCACATCATTATCACATACAAACCTTATTGACATACATGATGCACAGTTAGCACAGTTAACGGATAGAACAGGAATATGCTGACGGAGTTCAGAACATAGACAGATAGTGCTTTGAGACCCAGTATGGGCCAGGGACAAGGTACTACACTAGTATGGTGTGTAGGGAAGTAAGGACCATAAATCTGCGTCACTAGGTGATAGTTTAAGTGCCGGAAAGTGCCTAAAACCCACATGAAGTGCAGAATTCTGCATATTTCAGCAAAATTCAGCTTTTTAACAAGCTAGTTATGTGCAAAAATATGGCAAAATGGTCCTGAATGTTTTCCTAAGTGTCGGGAATTAAAAGTGTCACAAAAAGTAACATAATGATCATTAAACGGAATAGCTTGACACTTTAACGAACCGGTATCTAACCGAACAACCGGACACTACCCGAAACACCAAAATTATACTAGAAACATATGATCCCCGAACACCTTAACACCCACTAAAATATCTAGTAACTAACTTAACTAACTATATATAGTTGGTTATGAACTAGTAAGTAACCAAACTAGTTAAAAGCCTACTCTATACCCCCCCCCCACCTACAATCGGCCATACCACCACCACCATACCTCAAAGATTTTATTTCCTTTTTTATTAGATCTTGCTTGCTCTTCATGACAAGATATTTAGGAGTGATGGTTATAAGTATGGCATGAGACTTCTAGAGTTCATCACATTTCACACACTAACACACACTTCATCTCCTCCCTCTCCTCCCCAAGCTCGCGGCCGAACACCCCTCTTCACACCACCACCATTTTCACTTCAAGATCATTCATTCCAAGACCATCCAAGGGTGTAAAGAGGTGTCTAACGAAGTGTGAAGCTTGTGGAACTTCAAAGACCTCTCTCTTTAGCTTTTATCCTCTTGATTTCTACACTTGATTCATCCCAAGCCTTGTGCTAGTGGTAAGATCCTTGTACACTCTAGTTTACTTCCATTTTTAGTGGTTAATGTTGAATCACAATCAAGAACATTAAGAACATTAAAAGACATAAAAATGGATCTTGAACATGAGCTTACATATGATGAAATCTTGATGAAATAGTGTTGTTTAGTATATGTATGATACTTGCTTGTTGTTTACTTGAGATTATGATGCTGATCATCATAAGGAGCTTGCTAGATTGTGATTAAGCACATGATCTAGCAAGTTAGAGGATGAATATATGTTAACACAAGGAGATCATCCTCATATATAAGCATGAACTTTAATAAAAAGATGATTTCTTGAAAAATAATAAACAAAGTAAGCTAGTAATCTTATGAATCTAAGATTTATGAATGGTTTTCCAAAAGAACCAAGTTTAAAATGTGATTTTTAGAAGATCTTGGTTTTTACTTAAACTTACACTATTTTTGGTGATAAAATAAGTGTAGAGACACTAGAGAAACAAGAAGATTTAATAAAGAAACGTTTTTATAAAATATGTTTACAAGTTGTAAACACCTAAATTCTTTAAGAATGAGATTTTTAAAGAAATGAACACACTTTAAAGGGTAACTAACTCCACTAAACATACCACCAAGTTACTACAAGTTTTCACGAAAAATCAAGTTCATGATCTTTATGTAGATAGCTTGTTTTTGCACTTGGTAAGTGTAATATTGTTTAGGGTTGATTGTTGATTATTGTGTGTTGATTTCGGAAAGAAAATGATATGCTTTATTAGCATGGACACCTCCATTTTCAAGGGAAACTATGGCAAAATTTTCTAAAAATATAAACACTTAAAGAGATATTTTCTAACAAATATTTACTAGTGTATTTTAACTATGGTTTTCAATATAAACTTTGCCATAAATTTTGGTAATAAAAATACAAGTATTGGAGGTTGATTTTTATAAATAAAAATGGGTGAATATATATTAGAATATATATATTTATATTAAAGACACTTGTGTGAATACTTGTATACTTTGTGAAATAAGTTATGTTATTTTAGGGTAAAGTAATATAACTTAACAAAAATGCCAAGAATATCATGGAATAAATACATAAGTTACACACTTGATATTGTGAAACCGAATGCAAGAATGTAACTTACAAAATATTCCGGAAGATACCGTTACAATATATTTTTGGTAAATATTATTTTGGAAACGAAAGAAGTGAAAATATGATTTTTGTACATATTACCAAGTTATGTCATATTTTCAACAAGAAGAAAATATATTATTTTTGGGAGATAAAAATATATTTTTCCTAGTATATTTAGAAGATATATGATTTTTGGGAAAAATATATATTTTCTTGAAATACATTATTTTTGACAAATAAGTTATATATATATTTTCTAAAGTGAGACTTGAAAATATATTATTTTGAGAATACAAATACGAGAATATGAAAGTACATGTATAAAAGACCCCCATCCTTGGGAAGGAAATACGAAATTAAATACTTGAGAAGTATTAATACAGAAATATTGTTTAACAATTATTTCCAAACTAAATATAATTTAAAGTTAAAATAATTATTATTTTAACAAGTAATTATAACTTGGAATAATATTGGAAGCATAAAGGAAACGTAACTCAAAAACGTAAATACTAAGGCAAGGCATGGCCCGTTCGTCTAATAGACCCTAGCACGTTGTAGGTAGTCGGGTTTGCTGAAGAGATTTTGGGTTACGATTCTGAAGACGCAATAGTGTGAGTTCATGTCCCCCTTTCTTTAAACTGTTTTGTTTATTAACATCGGGGGTGAAATACATGTTACAAAAGGGTTACATACAAATACAATTGGTATGGTTAGCCTAGGAAAGAACCATAGATCATGTGATTGGGTAGGCGGATACTTGGGACCATTAATCCTCGTATAAGGACCGAGGGGCATGAGTGATAGATCTATTTGGGTGTAGCGAGCCCACACCCATGAGGACCAGGGTGGACTATAGGGTGACTATGTCTTCCAGCCGGAAGCCCGGTGCAACTTTACTAGGTTTGAGTCTTCCTACACCGTCACACATATCAGTGGCCTTGCAAACCATTGATGATCTTTTCCTTGTTTGCTTTCATACCGGGACTTACATACATACATACATACATACATACATACATACATACATACATACATACATACATACATACATACATACATACATACATACATACATACATACATACATACATACATACATACACGGTTTACAAAGGTTTATATATACTTATACACACACATGAACTCGCTCAACTTTTGTTGATGTTTTTTCAAACTACATGTATTTCAGGGAACTAGGGGATCTGGCAGGTGTATGCATGTGTCTTCAAGCTGCGTCGCGAATAAAAGATGTTATCCATGGTTGTTGAGTTTAGGGGGTGTATCCTATTCCTGGACGGGATACATGTCTCTAAACTCAGGTTTTATTTAAAGTCTTTTGTAGTTGAACATGTCATGGTTTGTAACTTAGTTGGGTGTCGATGTTTTCAAGACAAGTATGTTCTGGTATTTTCTAAACTTAATTAATGGATGAACATCTCATGTTTCTATCATATAGCGTTGTTATGATTGAATGCTATGGTATTGAGAAGTCACACCAATAACCACGCTTCCGTAAAAGTCAGGGTGTGACAAAAGAAATCCGTATCTCAAAACCCTAAATCATCAAAGAAGCCAAAAACATCATCAGTTGAAGAAAACATCTATCAACAAGTAAATATTAGCCGAAAATCAACAATGAAACAACAAAGTAGTAGAAAACACAAAGAGATTTCAGACAATGGTAATTTTATATATTTTTGCTTTTTAACTGTATTCAAGTTACGTTTTATGAAGTGCAATAGACCTAATATATCATATCCCTTCCCAAAAATTGTTAATGGGTGATATCTTATCTCTATCTTATCATTGAAAGTGCTTAATTAGGTTTGTTATTAGAGACTGCGTTGCGTTTTATGCTAAACCTATGACCTAGGGTGCTAATGCTTTTTATGGGATTTATATATGGTGAACTAATGCGTTTTATCTTAATAAATTTTCAGAAACAAAGAGATTATTGTTATGATAATTGAAATCGAATTTTAAAACATTGCGTTTTATCTTATCTTTGTATTTGCTGAGATACATGTGTTGTTAACTATTGCGTTTTATCATAATACCGTATCAAATGCTTTTTTTTTCTTGACTAATGCGTTATATTTTAAAATATCATAAAAAAAAATGAGATTATGTAATGTTAATTTGCTGTGTTAATTTAATATGATGTAAAGGATTGCGTTTTATCTTAAAACTGTGAACTACTGCTTTTTATCTTTATAGTGTTAGCTAATTCGTTTTATCTTAAATTTGTTAATTGACATTGTTTCATTATTCTGTTTAAAGATAAAAAACAAGAAGAAAAACAAAAAAGGTGAAGAAAGAAAGTGGTGATTGAATCTTCAGAAGATACATATTCTGTTTCAAAAGATGAAAATACTAGGGGAGCTATAGTTCTGCATAGTTCTGAACAACAACAAGTAAATTCAGGTAACATAAAACGCATTAAACAAATTTCATGAAAAAAAAATATATGTTTCTAAAACACTTCAATGTATCAGATGATGATTTTGTTGATCCGCCACCAAGAGTGAAACAGACAAAATATCAAAAGAAGGAAAAGTCAGAATCAAAACCAAAGAGATCATTGAGGAAAGATAAAATAGAAGAACAACCAGAAGAACAACCATATTATGATTACGACGGAAAAAAATCAACATAAAATGTGCAGTCAATACTCTCACAGATTATATTGAAAATTTGTCAAAAGAGCAAAAGAAAGTTGTTAGAGAAATAGGGTTTGGCAGCATACTATCATTCAAGCTGCATTCAGTTCCACGCAAATTCGGATATTGGCCGGTAAAAAACTTTGATGCTGAAAATGATGAGATAAATACTGGAGATGAAAAGATTAAGATCACAGCTGAATTGTTCCAAAAGGTATTTCAAATACTAAATGGAAAAACAGAGATTGAGGAAAAATTGAGACCAAAAGAAACTGATCTTATAATTAAATTCTGGCGCGGTCAATTCAGCAAAGATATTTTGAAGAGAATGTATGCTGCCAACTTAATTAAATATTTAAAATCAAGAAATGAGCTTGGAAGACTGTTCAAACTAAACTTCTTGGTTATATGTTTTACGGTCATGACAGAGGCAATGCAAAGTAGTAACGTTAATCAAAGATTCTTGCCATCGATGAAAAGTGACAACAAAAACCCAGGATTTTAATTGGTGTGAATATATTCTGAATGTTTTAAGGCGTACAAGAAGACAATGGCCTGGAAATGACAAGCTCTTCAATGGACCTATTGGATTGTTAGCGGTATGAAATCTGATCTTTCATTATTGCTACATATTATGCTGAATGCTTGTTTAGGCTGCTTGTTTATATTCTTTTTTTAAAATATGTTTGATTAAAACGCAATGTATATAAAGTTACAAAACGCAATGTATATAAAGTTACAAAACACAATGACTTGTTTATATTATTTGTTTGTTTGTTTAAAACGCAACGTTTATAAAGGTATAAAACGCAATAACTTGTTTATATGCTTTTTTCAAACTATGCTTGATTAAAACGCAATGTTTGTGTAAAACGCAATGTATTTAAAGTTACAAAAAATTAGTTGTGTAAGTTGTTTACAATGATTTATATTATAAAACGCAACAAAATTAGTATTGAGTATTTTTTAAAACGCAATGATTCATACAGATTCTATATGCTTACAAAAAACAAGGATTTGACGATGCTGAACACACTGAAGAGTTCTCTCTAGATAAAATTGACTCTACAACATTACAAGAATTTGAAGATGAATTGGAAATTGCTGCGCTAAATGAGGGGAGAGGTCTTGTAAAGGATAAAAAGAAAAAAGAGAAAAATGTCAGAAAGAATTAACAAAAAAAGAAAGATGAGGAGGAGGATGATGAATTTTATGTTTATCCATCTGAATCCGACAATGAAAATGAAGAAATTTGTCAAGATGAATCTGAAGAAAAAGATGAAGACGATGTTGAAGAACAACCAAACATCAATATCAACTCAGAAGAGATAAAAGATGGAAACACCTTACTTAAAGCTGCAATAGACTGGATTGAACAAGAGGATGTTCAAAACAGCCAACTTAAAACTAATGAAACTGAAAAAACACAAACAGAAAGTGGAGGATCATGGGGGCAATTCTTCATAAAACCATCAAAAGGAAATAAAGATAAATTGTGGGTAGACAGTCAATGCTGATTGCGTAATTTCATGCCATCACAAAATCAAAGTGAAGGTCTTTCTGACATTCATTCAACAAAAAGTGGCGATGAAAATATGAAGAACATTGAAGGTAAAAAATCCAATGAAGAATATGTTGTGACTGCCTTGGATTATCATTTTAAAGGATTTGAAGAAGTTTTCGAAAGCATCCAATCACGCATAGATGAGATCATTGAAGAATATCCAAAAAACACAAACAGAAAGTGGAGGATCATGGGGGCAATTCTTCATAAAACCATCAAAAGGAAATAAAGATAAATTGTGGGTAGACAGTCAATGCTGATTGCGTAATTTCATGCCATTACAAAATCAAAGTGAAGGTCTTTCTGACATTCATTCAACAAAAAGTGGCGATGAAAATATGAAGAACATTGAAGGTAAAAAATCCAATGAAGAATATGTTGTGACTGCCTTGGATTATCATTTTAAAGGATTTGAAGAAGTTTTCGAAAGCATCCAATCACGCATAGATGAGATCATTGAAGAATATCCAAATAGTGAAATTGTTCATAACAAAGTAAACGAATGGGCTTCATTGATTGAAAAATTCAACGATCAAGCTAAAAAGCACAAGAAAGTTAATATTGATTCAACTCTGATCGAAACACCATCAATATTTCTAAATTTGAGCCAAAATGAAGACACCGAAAATCAAATCATTTCAACTCCATTGATTGTAAAACGCAATGATGATGCTACAAAACACAATGAAGATAACACAGTTGTAGTCCAGACCTCCAATCCAGAAAAAATCATTGATAATGAACCTACATCAAGTCTGCAAACACACATTGAAAACCCTTCATTGGTACATTCATCATTTAGCGAAGAAACTCCATCATTAATGTTGGAGATAATAAAAAAGACAGATGAAGCAGAAAAAAAATCAAATAAAAAAAATTCAAAATGATGAGGTACCATCCTTTGATTTGAAAATTTCTCAGTTGTCTTCAAATGTGGATGAAAATGAAGTGGAAGTTGATACTACTCGCCACGCTGCACAATCCGAAAATCAAACGGAATCTGAAAATAAAACAATCGAAAAAGAAGTTGAAACTTGTACTCAAATTACTGGAATACAATTTGATAGAATTGAAGAACAGAATACTGAAAAGGAAATCAGTGATCTAATTCAAAACACATCATTCCTCAACCCACAAGAAGATCCGTATAAAACACCTGCAAAATCTGTTCAGGAAGAACAACCAACAAGTGATATCAACAAAACAGAACAAATAATCACAAAGATAGTACGACCAGATCGACAGAAAAATGTAGCAGAAGTATTTTGTTCACCATACTATCAAAGAAAAGTAGCAATGAACGAAGCAAGAACGACACATGAAAACAACATATCGGGATATGCTTTCCATGCAGAAGGAGAAATAACGTACAAAATCATTTATATACACTAACACAAAACAAAAATCAAAATATTATAATTTAATTATTTTTTTTTGCAGGGACACTCTCTTTGAAATTAGTGATCATGTATTTCTGTTGAGATATGGTGCAGAAACAATGAGGCCAGGATTGGAAATAACAGGAGAAGTAATCAATTGTTGGGCATATATTTTGAATGAAGAAGAAAAAAGAAGATCAAAAGACAACAAAACTACAAGATTTTTCTGTACTATTCGAATGCTGGTAAGATCTATAAAACGCAATTTGTCTGTTTTATACAAATAATATATGTTTAATGAAGTTTTTTGAAGTTCGATTGAATAAAGTTATATAAAACGCAATTGTCAATTTTATTTCTTTCATAAAACGCAATGTATACTTTGTTTGAATGAAGTTTTATAAAACGCAACTGTATGTTTTATTACCTTCATAAAACGCAATTAATATGTTAATTTGTTTAATGTTATGCAGGCTTTATCATTGACTGAAAAGGAAGAAAATATGATAGAAGAGTTCACAAAGAACATAGAAAAATTCTTCAAGGTGCAAAGCTAAAAAACATAAAAGATTTTAAAATTATCCTTGTCCCGATTCTCCATGTAGAGCATTTCTTTGTGATCTCATTCAATCTTGAAGAGAAACAAATATTCATCATTGACAACAGTGCGAAAGCGGTCACAAATAAAGAAAAATATGGTGATGTGCCTGAAAATACAGTAAGTTTTCTGACTTATGCTTTTAAAACACAAATATAAACCACCTAATCTTTTTGTTTTTTTTTTCTGTAGAGGAATGCTTTGGCAGGTTACCTTAAATCTGTTGGATATGAAAATGCAGATGATATAAAGGGCATAACCCCTGTTAGAATGGAGATGAAATGGAGGACAAAAGATAACGGCATTGACTGTGGTATATTCTGTATGCGTCATATGGAATGTTATAATGGTGAAGAATTCGAAAAATGGGATTGTGGGTTTCATGAGGAATATGAAGAACCTGCAATTATCAAGAAGGGTAAAAACAAAAAACAAGTGAACAAGCAGACCGCACAACTTGATGATTTAAGAAGAAAGTTTATCGCAAAG
Source organism: Helianthus tuberosus (assembly GCA_030545235.1). Classification (NCBI taxonomy): domain Eukaryota; kingdom Viridiplantae; phylum Streptophyta; class Magnoliopsida; order Asterales; family Asteraceae; genus Helianthus; species Helianthus tuberosus. The sequence goes on from JARYGA010053674.1 coordinate 46,008, forward strand.
ATATTATTGCACGATATCAACGAACGCAAAGATTATGTTATTGAGGACTCAAAGAAGTTTCGCAACCTCAGTGCAAAACTTAAAAAACAATCTTATGACACTAGTTTAGAAAGGATTAAAAACAGGCTTGCTCTTGCTGGTTTACTTTGATTTAGAAATGCTACTTATTATAAAACGCAATGTTTTTTCTTTTAGCATAATTTTCATATAACGCAATATTTTGTTGGTATATTTTGCTAATAGCGTTTCATGTCTTGTCATATAACGCAATGCTTCAAGATTCGATTGATTTTTTAAAATTTGTACAATTTATCAATAAAATTTTTAAATAATATGTTTAAAAGCAAGGATACATATATATTGAAATGCTATTATGCTAAAAGGCAACATTTTCTTTATACACTTGTTTTCTTTTTGTAATATTATAAAACGCAACATTTTAATAGTATGCTATAACTCAACATTGTCTATTTATTTGTTGTTTGACATAAGTTATTTATTCTAAAACGCATTACAAACTGTTTCCTAATTATTCATGTCCAAACATATAACGCAATACATCTTTATAACGCAATAAAAGATTTTTTACTATTTTTATAACGCAAAAAAAAAAAAGGCTTAATGACAATCATAAAACTACTATATTATACCTTGCCTAAGACGCAATGTTATAAAATAAAATAATAATAAATGAGGAATTGATAAAACAAAGAAAAAACTGACAGCTTAATGACAAGAAATTGATTAGACAAAAATCCTTAAAAAGCCTTAAAAAACCTTTTGGATTGCTGATAAAATACTGTATGATTGAACAATCAATTCAAAGAAAAAAATAAAATATAATCATTTTTATTATTACCTCACTTGATACCAATCCCTCTACCAATCCATTATATAAGAACAAAAACCCTAAATTATTTTCACATTCCTCATACACCAATACCCAACCACAAACACACACAAAAACCCAAAATGACTAATCAACAACTATCAGTTTGGTGGGTTCAAAGAGAGCATATCGTTCTTCAATTTCTTGATGGCAAAAAAAATAAGATACCATTCCGTTGCTTCTATTCTTCAAAACTGCAATGAGAATGTGTTGAGAAGGATGAATGAAATAGGAATACCACCTGCTTGTTACACAAATCAGACAGCCGCACTATTCAGAATTCTACACAAAAGATATGGAAATCCGCATCAAACTGCAACTGAAGAAACCAAAGTTACATCTTGGGAGTTCATTGAGGAAACTTTCAAAGTTTCAGTGACTTGGGACGATGGTTATGTGGAGATATATGACCCAAAGGACATATCTTCCAGTGAGGATATAAAATTTTTGAAGCAATTATCTGAAACACCAATCATCAACAACTCTGCAAGCAAATTTGCAGAGAAGCTTCAAAAGGCAGTAGTCTCACAGGTTGAACTTTGGACTGAATCTGAAAGTGATGAGGAAATCCCTAATGGAAGCTTAGGGTTCTCATCTGAAGAAGAAAAAAACTTTGATCCATGATGCTGATCTTGCTAGTAATTTTTATTTAATTTTGTGGTTTGTAAACATCATCTTTGTTTTAAACTACCATCATCTATATAACGCAATATTTAAGATATCCCCTTGCATTTCATGTTTCATTTGATCTGTGTTATAATAAAAAGCAATAATCAAAAAATTCCATTTAGAGTATATTGTTGTATGTATAAAACGCAATAACAATACTTTGTTGTTATCATAAAACGCAAACAACCAAAATAGCTGATATTTATGGAGGATATCACAAAACGCAATAACAAAAAGAGCTGAAACCTATACATCATAAAACGCAATAACAAAAAAATTTTCTTTCTTATTAATATCAGAATTTGTATACATACTTACATTGTATTGCTAGAACCTATAGCATTAGAAGAAACCTTCTCTTTACATGTGGGACTGTTATGTCCTTTTCCACCACATACACGACACGATTTCTGGATCTTTGATGATTTCTGAATTGCAATCTCACGATTAGAGTTAATCCTTTTTTGTACACCACATCCTTTGGTCCTTATTTTGATCGGGACAGGAATCATAGAATCAGACTTTTCTAAGTTCCCTCCAATATCAGCAAATCTATCTTTGCGACTAGGAGGCGGTGCAGCAACCATAACCTCATCCGCTTTATCAATATAACCTTTAATATGATCTCTGTAATGACACAGCTCATCTAAATCCCCAACCAACCTATTAACCACATACTCATTTGCAACAACGATTTCTCTAAAAACTTTATCAATTTCACTATTCGTACCAATTTCATCAAACCGAATATTGCAATGAATTGATCCATTTGAAACAACATCTCTCATCCATGTTCTAAGAACATATCTTCTAGGAAACTCAGTTATATCATCATACCGTAGAACATAAAATATATGGCGGCACAATATACCAAATTGTTCAAACCGTTTGCAAGTACAACTTATACTTAAACCATCTTCTTGTTTGCTGTATTGAACCTGTAAATAAAATTAAAAAGCTATATAAAATTAGTGAAATGTAATATAAAACGCAATGAATAATAAATATAATACAGAAATTAAGTATATGATCATATAATGATAAAACGCAACAAATGATGGAAAAAATAAAACGCAATAGATGTTTAAAACAATATAAATTTAAAAAAATACCTTGAATAAAGATGTGCATGGCTGTTTGAAATCCTTTATTTCATAATATTGAACATCACCCACGGTATTATGAGACTTTGACATACACTTTGTAATGGCAGCATCAATTTCAATCTGAATATCTTTAAAAATTGTTTTGGTATATATTTCTGATGCTTGTTTCTCCAATACAAAGTCACTCCAGGTCTTAGACTGAATATACCTTGTATCATGATCATTCCTCCTATGCTCATGCCTTTGAAAGTCCATTGCAGTCTCAAAATGAGTGAAAAATTCAACAAGTGTACATCTTGGATTGCAAAACTGACCAAAGAAGTAATTCTCACTTTCACATCTAGACGTAGTACGCATAAGACCAGCCAAATTCTCTCCATGGTAATAAGAGGGAATCCAATCAAATCGAAGATCGTACATATCTTTTAACCATTCATGATTTTCCAATCCAAAAGTAGACATTATTGAATGCCACTCAGTTTCAAAATCTTCTAGAATATTAGTATCATTCCAAACAACATGAGTCATTCTTGTATTAAACTCAATGTTGGATGACAAAACAGGACCAACCTGTATAAAAAGCAATAAAAATACTAAACATAAAACGCAATAATTTAAAACGCAATATCATGAAAATGATAAACATAATGCATTATTGGTAAAACGCAATTGTTTTGTTATATTAAAAAGCAATTCTTTTGATAAAAATGTTTGGGGATCTTATTGTATAATACATAAAATGCAACAATAAACCTATATAAAAAATGCAGTTTATTATATCATAAAACGCAATAAAATACCTTTGTCTTCAATTTCTCCCATATATGCCACATACATAACCTATGCCTAATTCTTGAAAGTACATCCTTAAAAGCTCTCTTCATTGCAGCATCTTGATCAGTAACAACAACTTTAGGCTCATTTCCAAAAGCATTAACAAAGCACCTTAAAAGCCATCTATAAGAATCTGCAGTCTCAGAACCAAGTAATGCACCACCAAATGTGACATTCCTAAAATGATTATCAATCCCAGTAAATGGTACAAAAAACCAAATCATATCTACATAAAACAAATTAATAAAGCATTAGAAAAAAAAAAAGAAAACAGGAATATATAACGCAATATGTAACACCTCGTAAAAATCACGTCCAATGATGTGTTGACACGTGTATAAAACCCTAATAAAGTCAAACGTTGACTATGAAGGATTATTTTTGCGAAAAATCAAAAACTTTGAATGCGAAAGGACTAAAAGTGTCAACGTGCTTAATATAAGCCTCCGAATGACGTTACAAGGTGTTCCTATTCACATATGAGCCACTTGTTGATCGAGAGTAGCCGTTTGCATAATTAATTGAAAGTTTGCGCGATGAAGGGTTAAAAGTGTCAACATGTTAATT
>JARYGA010053675.1:0-128548 GCA_030545235.1 Helianthus tuberosus
TGTGAAGAAACCAGGAAACTGCTCAGAGCCGGAATAGTAAGGGAGGTGAAATACCCATCTTGGGTTGCTAACCCGGTTATGGTCCAGAAGAAAGACGGAGGGTGGAGGATGTGCATTGATTTTCAAGATCTGAACAAAGCATGTCCCAAGGACTGCTACCCACTCCCGGAGATAGACGTCCAGGTGGACTCATTATCCCAGTATCCCCTGAAGTGCTTCTTGGATGCCTATAAAGGATACCATCAGATACAGATGTCAATGGAAGACGAGGAGAAAACCGCCTTCATCACAGACGAAGGGACATTTTGCAATACCAAAATGCCCTTCGGACTCAAGAACGCCGGTGCCACCTATCAAAGGTTCATGAATGCCCTTTTCAGGGAACAACGGGGACGAAACCTAGAGGTATATGTGGACGACATTGTTATCAAAAGCTTAACCGAAATGGCCATGATAGACGACATAGCCGAGACCATCCGAACCATGCAGGATGTGAATATGAAGTTAAACCCTGGGAAGTGCTGTTTTGGGGTAGAAGAAGGGAAATTCCTGGGGGTAGTAGTTACTAAGGGCGGAATCAATGCTAACCAGGAGAAAACTCAAGCCGTGGCTGAAATGCGATCCCCCAGGTCCCTTAAAGACATCCAACAGCTGAACGGAAGGCTAATTGCATTAAACCTCTTTCTATCAAAAGTAGCTGACAGGACCCTTCCCTTCATGAAGGTGCTGAAGGACTGCCTTCAAACAAACAGGTTTAAATGGACCCCCGAGGCAGAGGCCGCCTTCCAAGAAATGAAGACTTACATCTGCAAGCTCTCGACCATGGCCACCCCAGTGCCAGGGGAAGATCTGCTCCTGTATCTATCTGCTTCAAAGACTACCATAAGTGCGGTCATGATGGTGGAACGGGAAGGGAAGCAGATACCAATATACTTCATCAGCAGGACCCTTAAAGGCCCCGAAGAGCGTTACATGCCCCTGGAAAAGCTAGCTTTGGCCCTAGTTTTCGCATCCCGGAGGCTGAGGAGGTACTTCCAAGGGCACAAGGTCACCCTGATGACGGATCAGCCCCTCCAAAAGGTGTTAAGAAGGCCGGAGCTGTCGGGACGACTGGCTAAGTGGGCAGTCGAGTTAGGAGAACATTCCTTGGAATTCAAGACCAGAACTGCAATGAAGGGACAAATACTGGCCGACTTCTTGGCAGAGGTCCCTGAGGATGAAGAGAAAGAACTTCTAAAATGGGAAGCTTTAGAAAAGGAAGAGAAAGAAAGGGAGGATGAGGCAGTATGGAAGTTGCTCACAGACGGAGCCTCCAGTGAAGAAGGTAGCGGAGCAGGCGTTACACTAATCAGCCCTGAGGGGGTCGAACTGACGTATGCCATCAGACTGGACTTCGAAAACACCAACAACACTGCAGAAGACGAAGCTCTCTTGGCAGGGATGAGGCTAGCCAAGAAAATGAAGGCAAAGCATGTGGAGGCCAGTACTGACTCACAGTTGGTAGTCAAGCAGTACTAAGGAGAGTATGAGGCTAAAGACAACACCATGGCTCAGTACGTGGCAAAAGTAAAAGAAACAGCCGAAATGTTCAAAACCTTCAAGCTAGAATACAATCCCCGTGGGAGAAATAGAAAATCTGATGCCCTCAGTAAGCTGGCCTCAGTAGCATTTGACCACCTGTCAAGAGAAGTCAAAGTGGAAGTCCTGACCTCCCCCTCCCTCGGTACAGAGGAGGTAGCTGCAGTTGAAAACGCACAAGAAACATGGATGACACCAATTGTAAAATTCCTGAGGGACGGAACGTTAACCGAGGGAGACTGGGCAGCCAGAAAGGTAAGAGTAAAAGCCTTACAGTATGAGCTGGTTGACGGAGAACTTTACCAAAGATCGTACCTAGGCCCATCCTTGAAGTGTGTTGACATGGAAGAAGCTAAGTATGTGATCAGAGAAATACATGAAGGGATTTGTGGGATGTATTCGGGGCCAAGGATGGTAGTAGCAAAGGCAATGAATGCGGGATTCTATTGGCCTCGAATGTACGAAACAGCATCCGAAGAGATTAAGAGATGTGACAATTGCCAGGTACATGCACCTATGACTCGTCGGCACAAACACCCGATGATACCAGTCTCAACATCCTGGCCCTTCCAAAAATGGGCCATCGACATAATAGGGCCATTCCCGGAAGGTCCCGGAGGGGTCAAGTATGTGGTGGTCGCCATCGACTATTTTACCAAGTGGATAGAAGCAAGACCCTTGGCAAAAATAACCGGGGAACAGATGAGGCGGTTTATGTTAGACAATATTATATGCAGATATGGTGTCCCGAAGTAGCTCGTGAGTGACAATGGCGTACAATTTGCTGGGAAACCCTTCAGACCATGGTGTGAACAAATGCACATACACCAAGTGTTCACTTCCGTCACCCATGCCCAGAGTAACGGGCTAGTGGAAAGAGCAAATCAAAGCGTTATCAAAGGGATGGAAGGGAGACTCGGAAGAAAACAAAAAGGGTGGCTGGAGGAACTGCCATTTGTGCTATGGGCATATAGGACCACCCCTAAGGACTGCAATGGGGAGACTCCTTTCAGCTTAACTTACGGGATGGAGGCTATTATCTCGGCTGAAATAGGATCCCCAACTGCCCGAATGAAGCTCAGGCAGGCCGAAAACGAGCAGGACCTCCGGATGAACCTAAATCTGCTTGAAGAAAGAAGGGAAGTCGCAGCAGTCAGGGAGGCTAAGTACAAAAAGCAGCTCGAAAGCTATTATAATGCCAAAATGAAAAAACTTAGCCTCGTTCCGGGGGACCTGGTCCTAAGAGCCAACGAAGCCAGCCTACAAGAAAACACCGGAAAGCCAGAACCAAATTGGGAAGGGCCCTACCGGGTCATATGGGCAAACGGCAAAGGAAGTTATAAACTGGAAACGCTCCAAGGCAAGGAGGTCCCCAGGACGTGGAACCTCATGCAGCTCAGGAAGTATCACATATGAGGGGTCTATCCCCAGGAAAAATGGCCAGGGATCCACTTTTGTAATGATTAACTATTAATCTGGGGCATACCCCAAGAAAGAATCTTTTGTAAGAATTTGTACTGGGAAGTTTAGTCCCCAAGAAATGAATGACAAACGGACAAATGACTTGTCCTCTTTTGACAAGATAACAGGTATTATATCTAGGCAGACGTGCTCAGAAATGTTATAAGCCTAACCAATAAACAAACACACGTGTACAAGGTATATTAAACATACCAAACGCCCGGCTGTGGGGCAGAATAGGGTCTACCTAACCCAGAGAAAACGGACAGACAAACCAAAAACATAATCTTGCATTATAAACTTGTCCAGTGATTGGCCTTGAACAGACAATCCCGGTTTATCAAACAAACCATAAACACAACACACTTTTGTAAACAAATTACAAAAAGAAAAGTTTTATTACAAAACGAATGAACAATGAGAAGCCCTATTGGCTTAAACAACTAACATACAAGCCAACAGACATAACAAACAGACTCAAGCACGACTCCTTACAAACAGCCCAAAAGTCATCAGGGAAGCGCCGACCTGACCCCTGCAACATAAAAACACATAACAAAAAACAAGCAAAAAACAAGACGGCAATATACAGTCATAGGTTATATGATTAAGTACCTAGAAGAACCCCAACACAAAGGTTCTCCTTCCAAAATACCAAGAGTTTAAAGTATCCTAGGGTAAGCAAATTATCCAGATTACAACCATATCGAAAGAGGTTAATGTTCAGAAATCATTGGGGACCATCCCCAGACAAAGACGGTGGAGACGAAGGACCAGCAGAGGAAAACAGGGCTTTCAATTCATCTATTGATATCATGGGATGCTCCAGGATCTTCTTGAGAATGGTCGGGGTCCTACTCCCAAACTCCTCATCCAGCTTGGATAGTCTCTTCTTAGCTTTGGAGTTGTAAAGCGGAGTCTCTTTTCTGCCCAGACCCTGAGCAGAGTAAATATAGCCATCCTTCAGCCCAGCCTGGTAGCCAACATCCCGGTACGCCCTATATACCTCCTCCAAACCACTTTTAAACTCCTCTGACTGAGAAACGGCAACAAGGAAGGCTCCGAAACCTTCAGTGATTAACCAATGTTTCTCCTTAGCCAACCGCTGGTTATCATCAGAAGTTATCCCATAATCTGCATACATAGTGTTCAGCTGCTCCTGAGAAACGGAGCCAACTTCCTTCAGATGCTTTAACTCAGCGGCCAACTCTTCCTTCTCTTCCACCAACACCGCCATCTCTCTTTCCCAGGCTCGTTCCTTCGTCTCCAACATGGCTCCAGCCCCCTGGGCAAGAAACATCATAAAAAATCCAAAAAACAGTTGAAAAATTAAAAAAAAGGGGGGGGGGGGGAAGGGGGAGAAAGGCTATGTACCTTCTCCTCTTGCAGCTTTCTCTCAGCCTCGACCACTTGACATCTAAGTTTGGCAGCAACAGACTGGGAGGTCTTGAGTTCACCCTTGAGTCCTTCATTAGCCCTCCTCAAATCGTCAATCCGCCGCAGCATGCCAGCACCCCTGAAAAAACTCTCGCAGAGAGACATGCTATACTGATCCTCAAAAAGATCATCCCTCAAAGCAGAATTCATGAATCTATAGGAGGGAGGAACAGCATGACTCAAGAAATCCCTAGCAGCCTCAGGGGTCCCTATCACCGAAGAATGAGTTATTTTCCATTTAGGGACCTAGGTGAAAGGGATAGCATCAGCGAACAGGGGAGCCAAAGGGGACCGATGAGCGAAACCGTCAGGTTGAGTGGGTTTACTGGTCCCAGTAGCATGGTGAGGAGAGAGTTCAAAGGCTGAGGTAAAATGAGCCATGCTTACTTCCGGAGTCTTGTCCCGAACACGGGAAGAGGAGGGACCAGTAGGGATCTCTATTGGATCATGAGAACTCCCCTACACAAAAAGAAAAAGGAAAAGAAGAGCATCAAAAATCCCCCCAGAACAAAATAAATACGAGGCAAATAGGTAAGAGGGAAAAGGAGCTCACCAACAAATGTGCACTCACAAGACTTGAAGACCTCAGTTGTTTGGACAAAGAACCCTTAACCCCAACGGGGGGAAGTTCGGAAGCAGCCTTCGATGAAGGAGGGGGCTTCTTTCCACTGGCACTCTGGAGCCTTTGCCGGATATCACGGGGAGCAAGGGTTGGCCTAGGACTTGCAGCTTTCCTCTTACGAACTAAACGAACCTCCAGAGCTTTATCATCACTTTGATCAGAATGCTTTACGGGAGCGGGATCAGGGGAACTCTCCTCCCCATTAGAGGAGGTTTCCTCACCCCTTTTCACAGCAACGGAGCCCCCAGCCTGGGCAGACCCCCCGGTAACCTGCATCCCTACACTCCAGTTCAAACTCGGATCAACCTCATCACCAACTACAAACTTGACATCCTTAGAATCCCCTTGAAGCAGTCTCCACAAAGTCAACTCTGCATAATAAAAACACTAAAGATGACTGCATAAATACCAAGAAAGAAAAGCAAACGCAGTAAATCCAGGGCAAAAAGGTACCTTTTTTACCGAAAAAAGCCTTGGGACGAACTGAGTAGGAAGGGCTCACCCCCCCCCCCCCATGGCCAAGATTCCCTAAGAAAAAGTAAAAGCCCTCGTGGGGTTTTCATACATGCGTCTCTACTGAACGGTCTCGTTAGCAGACAAGGTGGGAACAATATCTTCAATAACGGCCTCAGCATCCCTTGGCAGTGGGGACTCTGGTATCATGGCAGCGGAAACAAAGATGAACCTACTCTTCCAATCCTTCGGGTATGTGGAGGTTGGCATAAAGGTGTAACAGGGTTTCGACACACTGTTCTGTCGCTTGGCAAAAGTAAACCAATCTCCATCAGAGATCAGTTTATAGAACATGCAGAACAAGGGGACAGATGGCTCGCCAGAAATGGCCGCACAAGAAAACTCAAAGTGCACCACTCTCATAAACCCTAAGGGATACAACTGAGAGAAGTGAACCCCGAAGTGACGAAGTAAAGCAACCTTGAAAGGTGAAAGAGGATACCGGACTCCGCAAGAGGAAAACGCCAATGTATAAAGGGGAATTCGGTCTGGGGTACATTCAGCCGATTCGTTAGGGCCCGGCAAGGAGGGAGAAAACCGCTCAGGAATGTTGTACGTCTCGACAAAAGACTTCAAGTCTCTCGCTGTCAAGACCGATCGAATTGAAGAGCGACCGGAACGACTCATGTTTAAAGGGGCGGTGATCGGAGAAATATGACGGAAGGGAAGAAAGAACTAGAAGGAAATAAGAGGCAGTTTAAAAGATAATGGGGGAATTTAAAAGGAAATAACTGACGCACAGGGAATCATCATATCGTCCATCCCTTCAAAATTCAAAAAGGTGCACGTGCACCTATGGGATTAACTCCCGCCGCTGGTGAAATGATGAGTTTTATAAAAAGAAAGGATAATTAATTACTGGTCAGAAATGGGCCCACACTCGTAGCCCAAGAAAATAAACTTCCGGAACAGTTACGATTCAGCCCCGGATCATGAGCCTCGGGTCTCAGAACCAGGGACTAAAGATGACTTGACGACGGGCCAATGGGAAAGCCCATTTTACCCACTTCGGGCTGCCTTCATGCGGGCCCAACAGGAAATAAGCCCAACAGTGGTTTACCTTGCCCACTAAGGCTCTCCCTTTACGAAACGGGCGGGAAACTAGGATCAGAGAGGACAGGCCATATTTAATGCTCGATTGGAAAAGGATCTTTGGGCTGGAAGTCGTACTTCCCAGCCAGAAACATTTAATGAAGCTGTCATCTTACCGTTGGGGGTCAGACACGTGTCTGAGCCCCCCGAAGACTCTTAAGATCCGTCAGATTACCTTAACAAAATATCCCACATGCAAGATAAGGTCTAATACTTATATGAGAAGAAGGAGACGGTAATAGAGCACAATCAGAGGTATCGCATTAAAGGCTCTCTCATTTATTTCTCCCTCATTTATTCCGACCAATATTCTTATACATTAAACACATACATACATTTATTGGATTCACACCTTAGAGGAAACATTCCGGTGATCACACTCATCGGAATAGGCTCCTCTCACTCTCCGGCAAGTTTACTTACTCTCACGCCGGAGCTTGGTCACGGATCCCCCTCCCGGGGCCCTCCGTGACGAGGCTTATGATTTATTCTTTTGTAGCAACAAGGACCGGGATATCTGGACGTCAGCGAAGACCCCATTGAATGTCTTCAGGGATTTGGGTATTCGACAGCCCCAATGTAAAATCACCTGCCACACAGACTAAGTAAAACTGCATGAAGCAAAAATATGCCTACTTGTTTCCGTTGTATCCCCACAGAAGGAACAATGTGGTCGAGTTTACCGGAATGTTTCTTTTAGCTAGAGTATCCATGTTCGGGAGCCCTTCTCTTTCCGCACGCCACACAATCATACCCACTTTTTTGGAAATTCAATTATTCCACATAAAAGTGGAGTAAAGCTCGTTGGGAGTGGAATTTCAAATGCCTCTTTTGATGGTCTTGACCGTGAATACTCCAGCATCATCAAGCACCCACCGCCAAAAGGTTGCTTCCACAGCCAACCCTAGCCCGAACCATTTATCCCCAATGATCATCTATCCAGAACTGTAGAACCTTTTTGCTTTTCTAAAGCAAACAAGGCTGGAAACGCTTTTGCAAGCGGGTCAGAATCAATCCAAACATCGAGCAAAACAGATATACCCGACCCTAAACCCATAATCCCGTCATAGCTTTTTTTAGGTCAATACCACTTTGATTAAGTCATTTGAAATGCCATGTATGTGTTTCATGGGCCAACATTAGACACCTTAGCTGGGATTGCTAGCCACGATCTAGAGTTATGTTAAAGGGACCAAATGGTCTTTCTCCATAAGCTTTTCCGGGTCCACTTTAAATAGCCACCACCATTTGGCAAGCATGGGAAGGTTTGCATCAAGAAGAGAGGAGATGGGAATTGAATAAAGAATCCTTAGGCGAAAACGGTGAAGAAAACGGAGTTGAAACGAGAAAGTTATTAACGAAACCGTATTCTCAGTATGCTAGCCACTCGCCACCCGCGAGGAGAGGAGACATATGGCTCGCGAGGCACGAGGTGAAGCCCTGGTCAACGCATAAAAGTCCATACTTAAGCCCTATTTAAGCCTATAATTAACCCTAACAATCCCAAACAACCCAAGACGAATTGGGAGTATCTTGGACGAAAATGCTAAAGCTTTTGGAGCGTTTTCGAAGGAGAAGAAGCATCGGTTGAAGATTGAAAGTCCTAGGATCATTCAGCTCGTGATTTTATCCTCCGGGTTTACTCATTCTTCACTTTTGATTTCATAATCATGTTTTGTTACCTTGTTAATACTTTTGTTTTCGTCTTGTTCATGATGTTTGGCTAAAACAAACGTACTACCTAGATTGTGATGAATATGATGTTAAAGTTTTGATTTTAATTCGGACGCTTGTTATTTATGGATTTTTATGCTAAAGTAGAGAACTTGGTTATTGATTCTTTGTGTATACATGTCTAGATTTGTTTAATTATTGTTTATTGCTTCACATGATCTTTGGTGAATGTCTTTCATGTAATAGGATTATGTTATATCATTAACTTTGCATTTGTGATTCGTTTGGTTAATCGACTGATAAACCTTAGAAGTTATATCCATTATTTGAGTAGGTTTAGGTGTTCTACTAATCTTAACAACAGAGAGGTGCGAGATTATCGATAGGTCTAGGTTGGTAAATTGCTAGGTATATCTTCGTAGGGAGTCCGTCTTAGTTACCTTACTAATTCTTGTCTATTGAGTCGAGTCAAGAACCCAAGTTACCTTAGACTTTCATATTGTAAGGGAGTAGGTCATATTAAGGTACTTTACATAAAACACTTAGATAACTGAAAGAGAGTCTAGATATGGGGAAGGATCCACTAAAAAGTGGATTTTGCCTAAGTAGCCTAAGAAGGATTGTGATGATGACATGTGGCACTCCTAATAAGTAGGAATGAAGGGCATTTTGGTCTTTATAAATAGAAGTAAAAATGACATGTGGCACCCCTTTTGTTTTTTTTTTAAAATACAACAAAAAAATCTAGTACAAAAAAATTTAGCACAAAAAATCTAGTACAAAAAAATATAGCTCAAAAAAATCTAATACAAAAAAATATAGCACAAAAAAATTCAGCAAAAAATGTAGTAAAAAAATCCAGCACAAAAAATTGAGAAAAAAAAATTTAAGGCAAAAAAATTTAGCACAAAAATATAGTACAAAAATCCAGCACAAAAAAATGTTATACAACATAGAAATACAACACATTTTAGTGGGTTTTTTTAGTCTTCATATTTTATATAGCAATATGGTGCTCTAATTAAAGATAAAAAGTCACTCGATTTTACGGTGAAATTTTTATGAAAAAATAATGTCGTATAAAAAAGTGATGAACGTTTAAAAAACGGGGGTGGAATATGCATGTGCCTTGCATGTGGAGAGAGAAAGTACATAAATAGAATTTTCCCAAGATACCCTTGCACTCCTCCTTTCTCCTACACTTTCATCTTAACATTTGATTTAAAAAATGAATGGTTAAGATTCTTTCTCATCCTACTTAGGGAAAATAAACTTTTTATTTGATCTTACCCCGTCTAGATATAACCGGTGTTCTTAACAGCCTTTAGAGTCCCATAGGTGTCTTCCCAAGAAGGGTCGGGGGTCCTGTTCGATTCCTCTATAGGTTTAGTAATTTACGATCCCGGTTCCATAATAACTTGTATCTGATTAAAATATAGCCAGTCCAGTCTAGGTAGTATTTCACCATCATCTGAATTAAACATAATTTTTTAATTGCGTCTTAATTGTCTTCATAATTAGTCTTTAATTAATTGCATTCATAGGAAATTTAGGAAACCCCCCCTCCCTCAAAACATAAAAACAGTTAGAGTCGCGTTAGTCTTAAGTCTAGAGAGTCTAGTTTGCGTAATTAAAAAGAGTCATGTAGGTTTGATTTCCGGACTTACTTAGCTTTACTAGAGTCGATAGGTTCACTTGATGGTTAGTAGTTTAGTCGAGTTTTAGAGAGTCTAGAGTATAACTTAGTGTCTATATTTGGTTAACTTACTTACAAATTAATAAACTACTTTTAGCATATCAATCCATGACAAGGCTTTCATAGCAAAACCAAACAAAAAGGGGGATAGAGGGTCACTTTGACGAAGCCCCAGTTGACACCCAAACTCACGAGTAGGCGAACTGTTAACAAGAATCGAAGCTCGATCGGACGACGCAATTGTCATAGCCCACTGTATACACTTAACCGGGAACCTATTTACTCCATAATAGAATAAGAAAATTCCAATTTAAAGAGATATGCTTTATTAATGTCAACTTTGAAAAATAAACCTTGCTTTTAGCCAAGAGAGGCCCATCCATAATACTCCTCCCCTGTAAAAAGTCGGTTTGCTCCATGGAAACCAGTTTGCCGATGACCCCATTTAGCAAGTTTACTAGGACTTTGTAAATACCTTTTTAACATACCCAATAAGACTTATAGGTATGAACTGAGAAGGATGAACCAGGTCCTTTACTTTGGGAATGAGGGCTATGAAACATTAAGCGCAAGACAGATAAATTGAGCCATTATCAAAAAATTCATCAAATACCCTCACAAAGTCTTCTTGAAGGCCACCCTAACACCTCTTAACAAAACTAAAATTGAACTTGTCTAGTCCCAGAGCCTTATTCCCATCACAATCCCAAATAGCATTCTTTATCTCTATTAATGAAAAAGGAAAAGTAAGAGACTCCGCTTCTTCCACTGATAGGGTAACTAGATTAAGGTAATCAATTGTAGGTCTCAACGCAAACGGCTCCAAAAGATACTGAGAAAAAATATTAAAAACAATCCCTCATTTGTATCCACCGGACTAAAATCCCAACTCCATTTAACTGAATCCTATGAATCCTCTCATTACTAATATTAGAATTAAGAACCATGTGAAAAAGTAGAGTTCTCATCCCCGTCTAGAGCCTATTTCACCCGAGACTTTTATCGAATATCTATTAGGGCCAAACGATGAAACTCGAAAATAGCATTTCTACCATCATTCCTCACCTCGAACTCCCCATCGCTTAGTGGTCTGAACTCCTTAAACTTTCAACCTTCATTATTTTATTTTCCAATGAAATGTAATTACCTTCCTGAATGGTCCTATTTAACTTCAACCAATCCTTGATACGGTTATTTAGCCCCTTAATTTAGTAATTATACATAAATCTGCCTCTCCTGTAAAATGAAATCCATGACAAAGACCTAAGATATGCTCTAAAAAACCTTCAATCTTAAACCACGAGTTATAAAACCAAATTGCTATGTGGCCATAGTCAGATGGGGTGGTGGATAAAGTAAAGGGAAATGATCAGACCTGCCCCGAGTTAAAGCAAGATATCTGTTAGGACCGATTTTCGACTCCGAAATGATTGCGAACCGACCGTGCGACGTGCGGAATCCATGCACGAACGTGACCGAAACACAAAACCGTACAAATAACGTGATTCTATAGAATAATCTGACGAGTACAATGCACCGTGAATCACCTTTCTCTCTCTAGACTTTCTCTCTCTAGAACTAGATCTTCAAAGCTCCTAAATGAAAAAAGTTCTAAATGAGAACCCTAAAGCTCCAATTTATAGGCCAAGGCATAAGGAAGGTTTCCTTATTTACAAGATTGCCACCTTGCCTTTTTCTCTAAATATTACATCATAAAGTCTATATTTCTTCGGTGTCTCGCTACGGTTCTGATTGACGGAGGCCATAGACATACTGCACTAACAGACTCCCCCTTGGATATTGTCGCAGTCAATCTTGTAGCGTCTTGACTTTCTCTCTCTCTGAGTCTTCTTGCAGGTTTGATATCATCAGAAACCACAGACTCCCTCTTTCTTGAACAGACTCCACGTGGATCTGTCTTCGACTTCAGTTGCTCCCCCTCTCGATTAGAATCTTACTCTTCAGGTTCCCCCTTTTTATCAAGCTTCTGTGCTTTTGGGATCGACACCTGGCTTTTCGAATACAAGCTCCCCCTTGCATCGAGCTCATCTTCAGACTCCCCCTTAGACTCGGCTATCGGGATCGTAGTCTGGTATAGCATCTGCAATCCTCAAACATTTATAAGAAACAACTTTTGAATGTCCAGGATTGATGACCTGGATCTTTCAACATATGCTAAAATATTTTTACAGTGAAAGCATTTTCAGTTGTCCAGGAATCGTAACCTGGCTCTTTTAAAACTTTTTAAATCAAGATCCTGGCTCTAAATATAATAATATGAATATATCCAGGATTACTTGACCCTCTCCCTATCAACAAACTTCATAGATTTGGCAGTATTAAGAATCCAAGATCGAAAACAGGCTATTTACAACTGATTTTAACAATTTAAGCATCCAACTCCCTCACAGTTAATCATCCAAGTCCAAATTAATGACCTCGAAGATATCACAAACTGTTTTTTATTTTTGTATTAAACTTCAAAATTCAAATTAATGAACTTGTTTATTTTCAGAAACACGATCAGCATACTCAGATTTTGAAACTCAGCATTCAGACATCGGTTGTCGAAAATAAAGCAGAAATGTAAAATCTTTTTGATTTTAAGAAAGTTTCTAGACTAAAAAGCTATGAAATCTTTTTGGGTTTAGAAAGTTAAACTGAAATGAAAAATGCAGTAAATGTAAACTATTTACAAACATACTTTTGGTGAGCGTGTTAGGGAATCATATCAGCTACCGACAAGCTACAAGTACCGTTAAGCTTTGATTTCATACTCAGAATTAAACAATTCACTTAGATTGTCGATATACTGATCCACTTAAGCTTTCACACAAATTTCAATCTGTTCAGGATACGAATTTAGTGTTTTAAGAACTTAACTTATACGCGTGTACCACCTCAGAATATACTCCCGTATCCAGACTGCTATATTCAGTCTTACAGGTGAGTGCACACTAATGATATATGTAAGGGGTTAAATGCGAGGCCATGAGAGCTCAGGCTATTGCTTCCGCAAAATCAGAGAGATGATGGCTCGACTTTAGGTGGGTCCCCCTTGGGGATCTTCTTTTACAACAGCACATGATTAGCATTTTTCAATGTTTCATCATTTTTTATGCTGAGGGTGAGCTTTAAGAATAAAGCAGTGCAGAGTATTATACGAGGACTAGGCTATTGCTCCGCAAAATCAGAAGTCCAGGTATCATCACGTACAAAGACCTAGTATGTCAGAAATAGAGCCTTTCAAACAGGATTTCAGGGGTTACCTATATATCCGAGAGATGTTCCCCACGTACAAGCAAGTTGTGATTTAGGTTTATATCCCGAACAAACTTACTAAATGTGTAAAAACCTATCGGCATATCATCAGTGAGACTGCTTAATGCTTTAAAACTTTACATTTCTTTAGCGTACTGCAACCGTCTAGCTTATGTACTATCATTTCCCCTTTCTACACAAAAACTCATTTTTGAATTTTATCATGTTTTTGGCTTTTTCAAATTTTCTAATGTTTTTGTATTTTCAAAATTTTTACTCCCCCTAAAATTCAAAACCATTAAAGAAAATTTGATAACCGATGTAGATAGCTTTGTCTTGCCATCCATTTTCTGCTTTTCATGCCCTGTTTTACAGAAAAAAATAATGTACCCCCATGATTTACAATGTTAGTGCATATGTCTGTCGACTTCGTCTTGTATCGAGTCTTGTATTAGAATAGATAGATCAGGGCACCTAAAACAAGAAAACATGTTAAAAGGTTGATTTCGCATGAAATGAGAAATAGGTATTTCGTACGAAATGACTTGTTCATTTCGCTCGAAATGACTATTTCGTGTGAACTTGATTTCGCGTGGACTATTTCGTGCGAAATACCCTTGCCTATATATACTAGATGTGCCTTGTCATTTGTAACTTTCCGGTTTCAGAGTCGAACTGCTGCCGAAGTGTCTACTCGCTGTAAAACGTTGTTATATCAATCAAAAGACAGTTTAAAGTGAATTGCAAGCTGAATTACCTCGATATGTCTGTTTCCACCTTTCATATTGAGCAAAAACTCTTCTGAACGACTCGTTTAGTCGTGAAAACGATCCTATATACAACCCATTAATTTTCGACAGTTTGAAAACGGTTTTTCAATCTTGTGAAAGTAATCATGTTTGTTCAGCCGTGAGGGTTTCGGCGTATTCAATCAACATATTTTTGAAATTTTTTTATTTTTTATTTTAGAGTTTTTGAAATATGGTTTATTTATGTACATAAAGCGATAAACTCCCTGTTTAACCAAACCAGGGTTCAGCAGCCTTCTCCTCATGTGCCAAGCTGCTCATCAATTCCTTTTCTTGACAATCAAACTTCATGAGCACCTGCACATTCACAAAAACTCAATTACTTGAACAATTTAGCCCAGGTCTGTTTGACCTAAGGCATTTCAACACAATAAGTTTCATTCAATGATGGAAAATCTTTTTCATCTCGTACAAAAACTTTTTCATCTTTGACTTTGACTTTTTCTTCATTCACAGAAGTCACTTGTTTCTTAACCACCCAGTTCTGTCTTTTTGAAGCACTTCTCTTGTAAAATCGTGACTCGTTTTGATTATTTTGACTTTGAACAACAACTTTTGGTTTCCAAAATTGGTTTGGTTTTGTCATATCAACCGATGTTTGCCAACTTTGTGTTGTTCTGATTCTGGGTGTGTAAGAATTCTGGGTTTGTCTTGAATCAGACCTGGTCTGTTTTGGTTTCCAAGTTTGATTCGAAGCAAACTTGTTTGTGTTGAACCTCCAAGTTTGTTTAGAATCAAATCTGGTAGTCTTTTGTTTCTCAACCTCATATTTCTGTTTTTCAACATCAACAGGCTTTGAGTTTGGACATTTTCGTGCAAGATGTCCAATTTGATCACATTTAAAACAAGTTTTTCTTGAAACATCTTTAGCCTGTTGTTATTGCTTTTTCTGAACATAGAACTCTTCATTAGACTGTCGTCTAAATTTGAGTTCTTTCTCTTCTTCCGAACTTTTCCCATGAACGAAATTCATTTTCTTTTGAAAATTTTGCTTTTCAAACCTTTTATTTTGATTTTGTTTCTTTTTATAACCCAACCCTGCCTTCATGTTCTTCTTTTTGTAACCGGGTTTGTTATAAAAAGTTTTCTTGCTCTTTCCAGCAAATTTTGAAATTTCTGACTTTTCGATCTCAACCAGTTTAAACACTTTGTCAATTTTATCTGTAATCACATTCTGAATCGGGAACTCGTTATCTGAGAATAATTTGTCTAATCCAATCATGGTATAAGCCAATCCTTTTGGATCATCATTCACAACTTTCTCAGATTTTAAATGTTTGAGATAACCATCATGAAAATTTCCCTCATTTTCATCCTGTGATCCAGACTTACCTTTGGTAGACTCATCTTTCAAAACGCTTTCAACAACCTTACTTACCACCTCTGAATCATCAGCTTCATCAGATTTTGCGTAAGTCACATCGATATTTTCAGGTAATTGGTCAACTATATTTAGACCTTTTGCCACCTTTTCCTCATCATAAAAAGTATAGTTATTTCTCAATGGTGGTGGTACCTAATGAAATTCTTAACCAATACCCTTTTTATTCTTGTCAGTATCTTTGTCATCTGGTGTGATGTAGAAAATGCGTTCGAGAATGTACGAAGAACTATGATAACTTTGAAGTTTTGTAACAATCTTTTCTTTTTCAACCAGAACTTGTTTAAGATTAGCAACTTCATCAATACACTTGTTTAATTCAAGTTGCTTTTCTTTAAACTTTTTCTCATAAAGTTCCTTTGTTGTTAAAGTTTCAGACAATCTTTCATCAAAACATTTGACTTGTTTCTTCAAAGTATCATAAGCTTCTTGTACCCTCTGACTTGACCATTTCAAATTATCATACTCTTTTTGAAAATCTTGAAACTTATTATCTTTTTCAACACAACCTTCACATTTTGCTGTACACATTTGTCTTAAAATTTCATTTTCCTTTTCAAAATCTTGACATTTCAGTGTCAGCTTTTCAACTTTTTGCTTAAAAATTTCTTCATTTTCAATCATTTCTTTGCATTTTATTTTAAAAGCATTTTCAATTTTATTTATTTCAACATCTTTTGATTTTATCTTTTCATCTTTTTCAGTACAGACTTTGCACATTTCTATGCAAATTCTGCACTTATCCTCATTTTTATCAATATTTTCAACATTTAATAATTCAGAAGATTCATTTACCTCAGTTTCATTCAGCACCTATGATTCTTCTGTTTTCTCCTTCTGATATTCTTCTTTCTTCTGTTCTTCCTCATCAGCATTCTCTGCCGTTCTCTTCACCTCTTCTATCAACCTTTTCAACTCCTCTTCTTTCCTCTTTTTCATTTCTACCACCTTTGGTAGACTTGCTTCAAAAATTTCCTTCACTTTGTTCATCAGATCAGCTTCATAACCTTTTTCAGATAACCTTCTTGTATGATAAGTATCCTGATCTGGAAAAAGATTTGTTACTGCATCAAAATCCACCTTCGAAGGATCAACCACTGGATTACCGTGTGGATCCATATAACATTCCAATTCATCGTTCCATCTTTTGGCTCTCTTAGCTTCTTTGAATGGAGAACTCAATTTACTGATCTCATATCTTCCACTATCTCTTCTCCACCAATTATCATAATCCACTTCAGCTACAAATGCATATCCAACATAATCTTCTTTAGGAAGAACTTGACTCCAGTCATAACCTTCGTCTTCTTGAATAACGGCCATCGCCTTTGATTTTTCTTTTGACGATCCTTCATCGATCTGTTTCTGATTCACATTTGATGATCCACTGTTGCGATGATAAATTGCTTTCTTATAATAATCATCTCTGAATGGATTCGTGGGTTCATCAGTTTCCCTGTTTGTACACTCTCTCTTGAAGTGTCCTTTCTGTTTGCATTTGAAACAGGTAACTTTTGCTTTATCAAACCCCAATTTCGAATCAGCAGATCCCAAAGACGATCTTCCAGTGATCTCCATGAAGCGTTGTGCTCTCCTCATTGCGCTAGCCATGCACCATTTTATGTCTATCAACTCCATCTCCTCTGGATCGATCTGATCATAATCCTCCTTTGTCATATTTGGGTTTCCAACTTTTCCTGCGATCAGACTTTTGTACGATTCCAGGACGGAAGCTAAGAACACCATTTGTTTCTTGGTAGCTTCCGCATTCAAACTTTGAGAATTTTTTAGATCTATGGCGATATTATACTGAAATATGTTCCGATTTGATGAATTTGAACCAATTGAGTGATAACACAGATCTCTTGAAGAACTTTGCTGAGGTGAATCCCTTGAGCTTCCAGCACTAAATCCCGTTTTTGACTTTTGATCAAACATGTTTCCTCTGTAGTATAAGTCGACATTTTGATTATACAGCTGGCTTCCCATTTTGTTTTGTCTCCTGATTTCTAGATCGTGCCCCTCAAGTTTCTCAATCAACCAGTCTAGAGTCACCTTGCTCATATCATTGCTGTTTTTGAGAATCATGACATAATGTAACCAATCGTCTTCATTCAGAACAGCTTCTATCAATCTATCAATGATCTCTTCATTGTCTTTCTTCACACCAGTTCTTTCCATTTCAAATTTAAGGTGACAGAATCTTTCAATCATATGTAGAACAGTTTCACCTTTCATACAAGCAAACAAATCAAATTCTTTTTTCAATAACGAACGCTTGTTTTTAATAATCAGCTCACCGCCAGTACATTTTCTTTCTAAAGCTTCCCACAAACCCTTTGATGTTTTCTCATGTTCAAGTAGTGAAATAATGTCTTCTCTAACTGATTGATATAACCATGTAATCATTCTGTGTTCAGCTACAACATGTTTTATTTCTTTTTCTGTGAACTCTTCTTCGGTTAATAACTCTCCTCCTTCTTTTGTTGGTTCTTTATATCCTTGTTTTAATTTTAACCAACTTTCAGGTGCAAAAGCTTTTACCCAACCCTCAAACCGATTTTTCCACCAGTTATAATCTTCAACATTCATTAATTTCGGTGGTTTCTGTTGGTTTCCATACATATTGTCGTATTTCAAATTATCTGAAATCTCTTTTGAATAATCTCTTGTTTCAGATCTTCTTTCGGATGATTCTGAGGTAAAAGCATTGTAAAACGTGTTGTAAAATTCTTCACCACCGCTTGACATCTTCAAACAAATTCTTGATATTCGCACTTTATGAATTACGTGAAACGATTAACACAAATGATCAGATAAAACTGAAATGGATCAGATAATAACACTCAATAAAATGTGAAATAACACTTGATTGAACGTGAAATGACAAGTATTGATGCTGCCCGATCGAATGGGCCTTAAAACTTGGATCGAATGGGCCGGTCGAACGGATGGGACACTGGTCGAACGGATGGGATGCTGGTCGAACAGATGGGATGAGATGCTGTCCATTCGGTTGGGATGAGATGTTGTCCGTTCGGTTGGGATGAGATGCTATCCGTTCGGTTGGGATGAGATGCTGTCCGAACGAGCTGCAATGTTTTGAATATGTTGTCAATTCGTTCGACCTTCTGTTCGATTGATGTCACTATACGACAAAAAGTTATGTTGTTGGCCGATCGGGTGGGGTTGACACTCTGACTTCAATGATGAACTATGATTATCAATATAATATCATATGCATACTGACATTTCTCATGCACACAATCAATTATAGCCGACAATTCATTTATTATATCACATGCAATATGAATTATCAATGGAACATCACATGCAAACTTTTAATGTCATGCCGACTTCATCACATGGACTACTGAATTATCTTTCAAGAAGCCGAGAACTGATGACACCTGTAATGAGATTCACATGCACACCGCCTACATTTAATAGAATTGACATACAATGATAATAAAGTAGACAAAGAAACTTGATCGAGTGAGGTGTCAATGAAACGAACTACCGCCCGATCGGGTGGGCTGGTCGTTCGGACAGGCTGGTCGTACAGACAGGCTAGTCGCTCGGACTACTGTCCGTTCGGATGACACCTTCTAGAACAATAACAGACACAGTTGACATGATCACGTTTATCGAACATAAAAATTCAAATTTCTCACAAATTACATAGAGTTAAGATTTGAAACTTTGTAGGCTTTTAGATCAAGTGTTTTCGCACAACATATCCAAAAATTAGCCAATTTTATCCGTAAAAACCTATTTAATTTTGCGTTTTTCAGTTGAAAACGTGAAGAGCAAGAAAAATATGAGAAATTCGACAAATCTGGATGATTTTGGCTCTGAATCTGATCAAATCTTGAACGATTCTGTGCGTTTGATCTGAGAAATTGAGCTCCTGCTCTGATACCACTTATTAGGACCGGTTTTCGACTCCGTAACGATTGCGAACCGACCGTGCGACGTACGGAATCTGTGCACGAACGTGACCGAAACACAAAACCGTACAAATAACGTGATTCTATAGAATAATCTGACGAGTACAATGCACCGTGAATCACCTTTCTCTCTCTAGACTTTCTCTCTCTAGAACTAGATCTTCAAAGCTCCTAAATGCAAAAAGTTCTAAATGAGAACCCTAAAGCTCCTATTTATAGGCCAAGGCATAAGGTAGGTTTCCTTATTTACAAGATTGCCACCTTGCCTTTTTCTCTAAACATTACATCATAAAGTCTATATTTCTTCGGTGTCTCGCTACGGTTCTGATTGACGGAGGCGATAGACATACTGCACTAACAATATCGAAGGCAAGCACCCCATGAAATCCGAGTAAGAGAGAAACCTGTCAAACTTGCTTAATTTCTCTCTAGAGTTAGACATGTATGTGAACTATTAGCCCCGGATATTATATTTGACTAAACCCGCCATATTGCTGATTTATTTAAGTGCTCCACATTCGACTCCGCAAAGTCTGAACTACGACTCCTATCTAGATTACTGACATCTTTGAAATCCCCCATAAGGAGCCAAAACCCTCCAAAGGGTTGTTAATTTAAATAATCTACCCCTAAAGAGCCCTTATAGCAACAATATTATTGGGAGTGTAAAATTGGCTAGATTCAGCCTTTAACCCGTAGACATTAGATCACCTTAGAGGTCAAGAACATATCGATATTTGATAACCCCTCTTTTGATGAAAATTGAGGGGTCCCAAAGACAAGCCAGACCCTCTGAATTGCTAACTGCTTCCACAGAGTCCACCTCAAAGGTGGACCTACCCCAAACATTATTAAAATGAAAAGCCAAATTATCTCGAACCATGGTTACCTGAATCAAGATAAAATTCACCCCATAACTTGATTTGAGACCGTGAACCCATTCCTCCTTCCAGAACTCCCAGGGCGCCTTAAATTCAAACAATGAAAATCATTGCAGAACATAGCACTAGCCTCATCATCAAAAAGCCCACAATATCATACCCACTAGAGACCCCACTCGAACAATAGCTTCCACTTTTGGATCTTGCTAATTAGAACCCCACCTCCATTACCTAGCGAACCATCCTACATCGAATGCGTAAGAGGATCAGAGAGTTCTGTTGTGGTGAAACAACATCTTTGCCGGCATCATCATAACAAAGGGGTTGACGTCCACCAGTGCTAGGATAAGGATCATTTAATTCAAGATTAGAAACCACATGTGGGGTTTGTACAGGCCCTAGCAGTTGGGCCATGGGTATATCCCAATGAAAGGGGGCTTCTAAAAGCGTTGGGCCTTTTCCATAAAAAAAGGATTTGCAGACACTAAAGGATCCTCTTGAAAATTAGGCCCATGCCTACCAACCGACAAAGGAGTCTGCACTGCAGTGGGAATAGGAGACAAAACCTTGTCACCATAATCAGCGTCATTACGACATGCATTCCCAAACAGATCCTCCCCATCCATATGCTACATCCATTGTTAGATCTGAGAGTTAGTGAATTGTGTGTGTTTTTTAATTAAAAAACAGTTTGTAATTAACAAGTAATCAAACAAACAGTAATAATATACAAATCATCATGGATACTGCTGGATTTAAGAATGACTGTCATAAGATTCATATGTCAAATTACATTCAAATGTACAATAGTACTCCCCTCACCCGGAGAACTCTCTCTCTCTCTCTTTCTAAGTTCTTCTTCTTTTCAGGTCTTAGAGTTACATTTTCATATTACATATTAAACTATTTGGAGAAGAAAGAACTATTGGTGACACCAACATGAAAGCGACCTAAAAGAACCCATTAAATGTGTAACTACTATCAGTTGTGCAAAACTACTGGATACTTAAGAAATAAACTACAAAAACATAAACTATTGTAAATTACAAGTAAACAATTAGGATCCAAAACTACTGGTAGAACCCAGCACTTTTGGGATCATGTACTTCTGGTCTTATAGTCTTCAGTCTTCACTTTGTTGACTTTGACTATTGACTAGTTGACACAACACTTTTCATTCTTGCACTTGTATTTGTTGTCTTGTATCTTTTAGACAACAGTTCTTTGTTCCAGTAGTTTAGGTGGTTTTTTAGATAACTTTCAAGGGAGGGAGACGGTTTCCCCCGGGTTTTGTCTTTCATCATCAGCAGATCTTACATAACCTAACAATCTCCCCTAGATCTATTGATGCCAAAATCTATCTATTTAGGTCTATCTTTTATTCTCTTATTTGCTGATGCACAACAGACTTTCCCTGATTATTCCACTCATTCCAGGTTCCATATTCAGAGCTTGATCATCATCAAAAAGCCCACAATATCATACCCACTAGAGACCCTACTCGAACAATAGCTTTCACTTTTGGATCTTGCTAATTAGAACCCTACCTCCATTACCTAGCGAACCATCCTACATCGAATGCGTAAGAGGATCGGGAGAGTTCTATTGTGGTGAAACAGCATCTTTGCTGGCATCATCAGAACAAAGGGGTTGACCTCCACCAGTGCTAGGATAGGGATCATTAAGTTCAAGATTAGAAGTCACATATGGGTTTGTACAGGCCCTAGCAGTTGGGCCATTGGTAGATCTCACTGAAAGGGTGCTTCTAAAAGCGTTGGGCCTTTTCCATAAAAATGGATTTGCAGACACTAAAGGATCCGCTTGAAAATTAGGCCCAGGCCTACCAACTGACAAAGGAGTCTACACTGTAGTGGGAATAGGAGACAAAACCTTGTCACCATCCTCAGCGTCATTGCCGACATGCATTCCCAAACAGATCCTCCCCATCCCTATGCCACATCCATTGTTAGATCTAAGAGTTAGTGAATTGTGTGTGTTTTTTATAAAAAAAAAATAGTTTGTGATTAACAAGTAATCAAACAAACAGTAATAATAAACACATCATCATAGATACTGTTGGATTTATGAATGACTGTCATAAGATTCATATGTCAAATTACTTTCAAATGTACAATAGTACTCCCCCTCACCAGGAGAACTATCTCTCTCTCTCTCTCTAAGTCTTCTTCTTTTTAGCTCTTAGAGTTACATTTTAGAGTACAGATTAAACTATTTAGAGAAGAAAGAACTACTGGTGACATCACCATGAAAGCTACCCAAAACAACCCATTAAATGTGTAACTGCTAGCAGTTGTGCAAAACTGCTGGATAATTAAGAAATAAACTATTAAAACATAAACTATTGTAAAATACAAGTAAACAATTAGGATTCCAAAACTACTGGTAGAACCCAACACTTTTTGGAATCCGGTACTTCTAATCTTTCTTTGACTTGTTGACTTGATCTTATGGTCTTCATTCTTCACTTTGTTAACTTTGACTATTGACTAGTTGACCCAACACTTTTCATTCTTGCACTTATACTTATTGTCTTGTATCTTTTAGGCAGCAGTTCTTTGTTCCAGTAGTTTAGGTGTTTTTTTGGATAACTTTCAAGGGAGGGAGATGGTTTCCTTTGGGTTTTGGCGTTCATCGTCAGCAAATCTTACATAACCTAACAATCTCCCCTAGATCTGTTGATTTCAAAATCTCTCTATTTAGGTCTGTCTTTTATTCTCTTATTTGCTGATGCACAACAATCTTTCCCTGGTCATTCCTCTCATGCCAAGTTCCATATTCAGAGCTTGATCATCATCTTCATCTTTTTCTAGTTCCAGATCAACAATGACTTTTATGTCATCTAGGCTAAAATTGAGAACATCATACCCATCCACATGGATTCTAGAGCCATCTTCTCTAAATATCTCTACCTCATTTGAGTCTTTCCTTATTTTCCATCTCATAATCCTTAGGTTAAGGAGGATTTGAGGTTGTTCTAAGATTTCAATAGGTTGAGGTGAATATGGCCTTAAAGACACTGTTACCCTTTAATGTGCCACTAAGTGAGGTAGTAGATCATGTGGATCTTCTTTTAGAGATTCATCCATTGAAACTGTACAGGTGCCAGTAGCTATGTCTTGAATTATTCCAAACACGTGTAGTTTCAGGCATGGAGTTTACAAGGATCATCTTTTCATCTTCTTGTTAATCTACTATCCATCTGGCATAGGCATGTTTTTCTTTAAGATTGTTCAAGTAATTATCCATGACTTTTGGATTGTAGTAAAATATTTCATTTGGCTTGAATTGAACAACTGATGTTCCTTCTTCTTTTGAGCATAGTGTATTTCACTGTTATCCCAATTTAGAGGTGCTGGAAATTTTATAGGATTTCTCTTTCTAGCACTAAGATAGTCCATATATTCCTTTGATAATTTACACCTTATAATTGAACTCTTTGTTGCCCACTCAGCAAGAATGAGTTCTTGCCTCATCTTGAAGATCCTTGTAGCATCTTCTAGAGTTGGCATTCTTTTTCTACCAACTTCCAATTTGGAGGAAAGGCCTTAATGCTTAGATCAGCCAACATTTTCTTTACTCTTGCAACCTCAGCTGGTTGGCTTGGACATTCCAATTCTGGAAGACATAGAGATTCTTTATTGGATAAGGTATGTTCTTCTTTAGCCATTCTATGCTCTTTTGTTCTGAAATGCTTGCCATAGACGGATTTTTGAATGGTGGGATTTGGGGAGTTTCTGAGATTCTTGAAACATATGTTGTTAATAATTTCTTATCTCCTTCATCCTTTTGTCCATAACATTTTAGACCTTTTATGGCTTGCTTCTTCCATTATGTATGTCAATCATTTTTTATTTTATTTTTGGTGAATTCTTTTATGGCTACTTCTTCCATTCTTTTCCCATTTTCTTCATAATTTAATTTGTTGTCTATATTAAAAAATGGCAGCTTTTGAAGTGATGCAATAAAGTTTGGAGAAGGGGGAGGATCTTCCTCTACTTTGAGAACTGCCGGTGTTGTTGTTGTTGTGCCTCTTGATGTTGGAGGAGATGTTGAAGTTTCTTCTGCTTCATCTTGTAGAATCATCTTCCTTCTTTTTGATGATTGTACTATTGGTTTCTCAGGAAGTGCTGATTTCTGTGGCACTGTTGGTTTTGTTACTACTACTTTTGTGTCAATAGTTGTGACAACTGCTAGTTCTATGCTAGAATGTGTCTTAGGATTTGCAGATCTTATCCTTGTTGGTGGAACTGATATACCAGTAGTTTTGCCTAGTCCAGATGTTTGGGTTTTTCCCTAGCTTTCTGACATAGACTTGTTACTTGTGTTTGAACTCCAGTTGTTTGTCCTTTGGCATGAACTACTGGTTGAACTTGAGGAGGAATTTGTCTTTTTTTGGCTTCCATCTTTTCAAGTGTCTTGAGCTTGTTGATTACTGCTAGCGGTCTTATGTTAGTTTTCCCGGTCTTAGTGACACTCCTGTCTGTCCTCACAACATTTTCTTTAGCTAGTTTATTTGCCTCTCTTTCCCCATCATCTATCATATCAGGTTTCTTCGCCCCCTTTTTAGCATCAGGAGTGTCATTTCATTGCATAAAGTGGTGTAACCATGGTTTAGGGGTAGAGGTGCCATACACCTTTGCATTAAAATTGTTAAGATAACTTTGAAAGATAGGCTCAAGGAAGTTTGGAAAGTAGTATAGAGCTCCCCTGCAGGCAATGATGAGGTGGCTTTAACCTCATTAACAATTTGGCTTTCTGTCACACCCCGATATTTCCACGTATTACCGGTGGGCCCGGTGGGGAGTATAGTGACGTAGTTGATATCATCAAAGTCAAATAATTTAATGCACAGCGGAAGTCTAAAGTAAATAATACAAACCGTATTGAAAGTATAATAAAATATTACACAACGGTTGTAAGGGGGATCCACAGGCGGATCTAAAACAGAAAGAAAATATTGTTCAACAAACTTTAAGTATTAAAAGCTTGCAAGACTCTTTATTTAATACTCAGGAGTTTCCAGCCCATTACGCGTAGTACCTGCACTTAGTCTTTTTGAAAAATACGCCAGTTTACACTGGTAAATACAATTAACTGACTCTTTTGAAAAAAATTTATAAAATTGGTTTGGATGCACAAGGCATAAAATCTTTTATAACTTGGGACAATTATTTAAAAATAATCTTGTATACAGATTTATATGTTTGTCGCCCGTTCAGGACCCGGTTAGAAGAGCCGAGACAAGATTAATAGACACACCACTAATATAATCTCACGGCAAGTTATCCTCAATGAGTGGTTATATCTTTTACATACGCAACTGTCAGATGTATGCCTACACCCCGTGCTTAAGTCGTGGCTATTTCAAATGAATAAGCCGAGGATATCCAGGACACGGTCAATAACCCCCCAAAGGCATTGTATCAAACAAAACAGATTAAAACGGGTTATGTAAATTTATTAATCACAATCCGATTAAATGATTTCATACCTGACCAAGCGGTATTATTATAATACCGTATCCCAAGCCCGTATAACGGAAAATAAGTTAAAAGTATTTACCTGAGATAAAATATAACTTTATTCTCAGCCGTATATCAAATCAGCAAGTACAAGTAGCTTTTACTGGGCTCCTAATCTGGAACGAAGGTTTTAATAACCTATTAGATTCCTAACGGTTCTTATTTAAGTTTTAACTTAGACCGGTTAGTTTTAATAAAAGGTTTACGGTTCAAAACGCAAGATTAAGCGAAGACCGGATTAGAATGTGATTTAGACCCAACAAGTATGAAGACTTGTATAAAATGGTTAAACTAAATACATTCTGGATTTTGAAGTAAAAATGATAAGGTTTGTCCCGTTTCGGTTAATTTATGCAAACTAGTTACATAAACCGTACCGAACACGTATATGCATAACGGGTAACCGAATGAGTCATGTACAAGTTCCATAACTTATTATGCTTAAATTATGTTGTGATATCAGTAGGATATCTTCTATTATGCCCAAAACGAATTTAAAACCAATTTAAGCACTGTAAGGGTATTTTGGTCATTTTAAAGCTTATAAAAGAGGTTAAACATTAAACTGAGGTTCTGGTCCAAAAATATCAGTAAAAACATTTATTTTAACAAGTTACATCAGTAAGATATCATACATATGTGAATTTATCATTTATGGCCAAACTATGCACCGTAGGGGCATTTTGGTCATTTCACATATGCTTTAAAGGTAAAATTTGGAAATCTGAGTTCAAGACTTATACTTACTGTTAAAGTATAAAAATTTATTTTTAAAATCAGTAGGTAACAAGTCTTAGGTGCTAAATATGGTTTTAAACCATACTATGCGCCGAAATCGCATAAAAGTCGGGATTCGACGATATTCGGGTTGTTTAAGGAAATCTGATAATTTGGTCAGTATCAACTGTTTAAAATATTTTATTTAATGTATAAAATCAGTAGAAAAAGGTTTGACATGCAAATGATGCATAAAACTCATTTTATTAATGAAAAGGGCATTATCGTCAATTACCGAGTCCATGCAAGAACTTTATGTTATGGTCAGTATAAAATTTGAAAAAATTTCCAAAAATCCCTAAATATTATATTATAATAGTGGGTAGAAAGTTTGGTGTCAAAAATTGAGTTTAAATATGATTTATGCCAAAAATACCATTTAATTAACAAAAGCTTTCATTTTACGATATCTCGCATAACTTCTATTTAGACCATAAACTGATGTCAAATTTTTGGGACATGCTTATAAATCAGTAATAAATATTTTCTCCTCACACATTTTCAAAAATCTCGTTTTTATGTCAAAAGGGCATAACGGTCAACTTTTAAGCATTTAACGGGAACATGCAATGAACTAGGATTTCCACGGAACCATGTTGTATAACCTCCGAGGGTTATACTAATATATAATATGGTCTTAAAGGAACCCAAAGGCATAACTAAACTAAGCTAAATCGGGTAAGAACTGAAAGTCAAAGCAAAAGTCAACTTTTGCGACTTTCGGTTGCGAACCGAGCCTAAACTCAGAATTGTCGGGTTGAACATGCCTAAACATGTTCTTATATTATTTACCAAGTTATTTATGTGTTAAAACTTGTTCCATAACTTCAGCATTACAGTTATGAATTATTTTGCAAAAACTGACTCGTTTGACTTTTTATTAAGAAGTTTGACCCGAAAATTGACTGAGATAACGTGATAATTTGAAGGCGCCCTTTTAAGGGTTTAACACCTACATAATTACCAACACATAGCCACTTTCAATTCGAATAATGGCTAGACCATTAGTGATTAATCACAAAGTCAAAGCTTAATTACGATATCTTTGACTTTCGGTCATTAAGCTAATAAAACTTTAACTATAGAAGCTAAGAACACTTACTAGAGTCCTTAGCACAAATATTGAACTAGAGAAAGCTTCCTTGAACAGCAGGAGGCTTCAGAGAGTGAGTTTTGAAGTGAAAGTTTTAAGTGTGCATGAACAAGTGAAAAATCAAGGCCCTTATATAGGAATTTGGATGCTCTTGGATCATTGCAACAGTCCCTAGGACGTTACCAGATGTTCCCAAGTGTCCCTAGGGCAGTAAAAACCATTTATAAGCCCCAGGTATTGCTCAGAACTCATGCAAAGGCAGTGGACAGGCTGCAACATGCAGCTGTCCCTTTTTTGGTCGCTGGCACCTTCTACGCGGCCCGCGAAGGAATTGAAGGTGGCCTACGCTGCCCGCGACGATGGGTAGTTCCGGTTAAAAGTTTGAAAACTTTGCATTTTCAGTCCCTGGTCCATTTTAAGCTTAAATAACTTTCTTTTATTGCACTATTGACCCCCATAGTTAACTTTTAAGAGTCTTGGGTCACAAATTAACTCCCTTAAGCTCCCGGTTAGTTGTGAGATCACCCGAAAAGTCTTGTTTTCATCGAAACTCTATGAGATTACTATCTGATATTCATGAGAGCAACAATATAATTATTACAAAGCTTTTGGGATCGTTAAAAGGTCACTCAGAGGTAACTTTTAACATGTTGACACATTTAACCCTTATGCTTGTAAAATTTTCAATTTAAGCACCAACAGCTCTTTTATGTCCAACAATTTATTCATTAAAGAATACGAACGTGGCGTAAGGTCAATCAGAGGCACAAGTTAGGCATGTTGACACGTTGGATCCTTTTACATACATAATTACATTGTTTGTCACTTTTAGTCCTTCGAAAATCAGTTCATCACACGTTTGAAATTCATGACACGTGTCTTTATTACATTGGGCATGATTTTGAGAGGTGTTACATCCTCACCCCCTTAAAAGAAATCTCGACCTCGAGATTTACTGAAATAAATGAGGGTATTTCTGTTTCATTGTGGATTCAACCTCCCACGTGTATTCTGGGCCTCTGCGGGCATCCCATTTCACTTTGACGATTGGCACCTGCTTTCTTCGAAGCTTCTTGACCTGTCGATCTTTGATCGACAAAGGTTTTTCAACGAACTTCAAACTCTCATCAATCTGCACGTCCTTATGTGACATTGCTAGTGACTCATCGGCTAGACATTTCTTTAAGTTGCAGATGTGGAATACATTATGTATCCCACTAAGTTCTTCAGGTAGGTTTAGCTTGTAAGCTACAGTTCCGACACATTCTATGATCTCGAACGGTCCTATGTATCTTGGGCTAAGCTTACCCTTTTTGCCAAATCACATCACTCCTTTCCAAGGTGATACCTTGAGTAGCACTTTGTCACCTACCTCAAATTTCAAAGGTTTACACCTTTTATTCTTGGTAGCTTTTATGCCTATCCCTGGCAGCTTTGAGACGATCACGGATTTGGACAATCTTATCCGTTGTCTCGAGGACTATATCGGGTCCTGACAGTTGGGTTTCTCCAACTTCCGCCCAACAAACTTGCGTCCTACACTTTCTTCCATACAAAGCCTCAAAAGGCGCTGCTTGAATGCTCGAATGATAACTATTATTGTACGAAAATTCAATCAAAGGAAGATGGTCATCCCAACTTCCACCTAAATCAATAACACAAGCCCTGAGCATATCCTCGAGTGTTTAAATCGTACGCTCGCTTTGCCCATCTGTCTAAGGATAATAAGCAGTGCTAAAATTTAGACGAGTGCCTAGGGATTGCTGAAAGCTTTTCCAAAAATGAGACGTGTATCTAGTATCTCTATCAGAGATAATAGATACTGGCACTCCGTGGAGAGATACTATCTTATCCACATATAGTTGAGCTAGCTTATCGGAGCTGTGTGTTTCTTTAATAGGCAAGAAGTGGGCTGACTTGGTCAGCCTATTGACTCTAACCCAAATCGTATCATTTTCGAGCTTTGTCTTTGGTAACTTAGTGATAAAATCCATGGTTACCATTTCCAATTTCCAAGTGGGAAGTTCAGGCTGTTGTAGCAAACCTGACGGCTTTTGATGCTCTGCTTTAACTTGTGCGCACGTCAGACATTTAGCCACATAAGTGGCTATAGATTTCTTCAAACCTATCCACCAATAAATTTCCTTTAAATCCTGGTACATCTTATCACTGCCAGGATGAACTGAATATTTCAAACTATGAGCTTCTTGAAGAATCACATGTCTAAGCCCTCCATGGATTGGAACCCTGATTCGACCATTCATCCTAAGGATTCCATCCTTGCCATATGATAATTGATCAGCAGTTACGCCTAACTTCTCATTCGGATATTTAGTTTCTAATACAGCTTCCTTTTGAGCGGCTAACAACCTTTCATTCAAGCTGTTCTTTAATTCAATGCTTTTGGCATTTATTCTAGTAGGTTTGATCCTTTCTTTCCTGCTCAAAGCATCAGCGACTACATTTGCTTTGCCTGGATGATATCGGATTTCAAAATCATAATCGTTTAATATTTCCATCCATCGGCGTTGTCTCATGTTAAGATCTTTCTGATTAAACAGATGCTGAAGGCTCTTATGATCAGAATAGATCACGCACTTTGTCCCATAAAGATAATGCCTCCAAAGCTTCAGTGCAAATACAACGGCACCCAATTCCAAATCGTGGGTGGTGTAATTCTTCTCGTGCACCTTTAATTGACGTGAAGCATATGCAATAACCATGCCCTTCTGCATAAGCACACAACCCATACCGGTGTGCGATGCGTCGTAATAAACCACAAATTCTTCAATCCCTTTTGGCAATGTCAACACAGGAGCATTGCTTAATTTCTGCTTAAGAATCTCAAAGTATTCTTGTTTCTTGGGACCCCAGTCAAACTTGACATTCTTGCGAGTTAACGATGTTAGAGGTGCGGCAATCCTTGAAAAGTTTTCAATGAAACGTCTATAGTAACCGGCTAGACCCAAGAAGCTGCGAATTTCAGTAGGTGTTTTGGGCGCTTGCCAATTCATATTTGCGTCGATCTTAGCGGGATCCACCTGGATACCACACTCACTTACCACATGTCCAAGAAATTGGACCTCACAAAGCCAAAACTCACATTTGGAAAACTTGGCGTAGAGCTTCTCTTGCTGCAGAAGTTTAAGGATACACCGGAGATGTTTTTCATGATCGGCTTGACTCTTTGAATAAATAGGAATGTCATCAATGAAGACAATGACAAACTTGTCACAATATGGCTTGCAAACGCGATTCATGAGATCCATGAATGCTGCAGGTGCATTAGTGAGCCCGAAAGGCATCACCGAGAACTCGTAGTGTCCATATCGAGTTCTGAATGCGGTTTTGTGCACATCTTCGTTTCTAACCTTCAACTGGTGATAACCTGACCTTAGATCGATCTTTAAAAAGTAACTTGCTCCTTGAAGTTGATCGAATAGATCATCGATCCTGGGCAATGGATATTTGTTCTTAATTGTAACCTTGTTTAACTCGCAATAATCAATGCATAAACGCATTGAGCCATCCTTTTTCTTCACAAATAGAATTGGTGCTCCCCAAGGGGATGAGCTAGGTCGAATAAAACCCTTTTCCAACAAATCATCCAACTGTATTCTCAATTCTTTCATCTCAGTTGGTGCCAATCGATAAGGTGCTCTTGCAATTGGTACTGCTCCAGGAATGATATCGATTCTAAATTCCACTTGCCTATCTGGAGGTAAACCAGGTAGTTCTTCAGGAAAAATATCTGGATATTCAGAAATAATAGGGATGTCTTCGATCTTTGGCTTTGGCTCATCAACAGTTACCTGTGCCATGTAAATGACACAACCTTTCTTCAAACACTTCGATGCCGTAAGCATAGACACTTGCTTAGGTAATCCGTACTGCGTATCACCCTGAATTGTTAATGGCTCACCATAAGGAGTCTTGATAACCACTTGCTTCTTATCACATACAATTTGGGCTTGGTTACGAGACAACCAATCCATGCCTATCACTATATCGAATCCTGCTAATTTCAACGGAAGCAAGGATAGCGGAAAAGAATGATTCCTAATGGATATAAAACATCCATCTAGAACTGTTGAGGCAGTCTCTATAGTACCATCGGCAAATTCTACTTCATATTTTATGCTTAGAGTTTTAACAGGCAGATTTAACAATTTAAAAAATTTATTGTCTACAAAAGACTTGTCTGCACCAGAATTAAACAACACTCTAGCAAAAACATCATTGATAAGAAAAGTATCTGTTATCACATTGTCGTTCTACACAACCTCCTGGGCATTCATTTGGAAGACCCGAGCATTGGTCTTCTTAACCTCTTCAGGCTTCTTTGCAAATTTGGGGTAATTGGTCTTGATATGCCCATTCTCGTTACAATTGTAACAAGTTACGTCCTTCATTTTCTTGCAATCTAGGGTTTTATGTTCCTTAGACTTGCAGATTCCACAAACTCTATGCTGCGATTGCAACTGTGATTCAAATCTGCATTTTCCAAAATGGTGTTTCTTGCAGACTTTGCACTTGGGCTTCTCACCTGACTGTTGGTTGTCCTTTTTGAATCCAGAACCCTTCTTATGCTTAGAGTTCCCCTTTCGTTTCTTGTCAGAGCGACGTGAGTTCTCATTGTGACACCTGTGCCTCTGCGACCATCAAACAAATACCAAATCAATGAAATATTGTGTTTCATACTTGGGATTTGTATAAATATGTGTATCATGTGCACATATAAATTCTTGTTTGATTTCGAGCTTTAAATCGCTTTCTGGAAGGTTATACGCGAACTGATGTGTAAATATAACCATTTTAATGCAAAAAACACTCCAGAATAGTGACATAGACTTAACATACCTTAAATAACCTTTACATAACTTAGAAATAAGTATTGGAGGGTTTGGTATGCCGAAATCAAGTTTATTCGATCACAGCGACTAATTTCGACAAACTGCGAAAGTATGCTGATTCGTACTGTGACGAACATTCCGCAACTTGATCCTAAGTTAAACATGCCCTAAATATCCTTTACATAGCTTAGAAATAGGCTTTAAGGTGTTTGGTGCGCAAAAATAAACTTTCTTGATCAATAGGGACTAAAAGCGTCAAAAAGTGCATAAGTTTGCATTTTCGCGCATATCTTACGTTCTGAATATATCCAGACATCCAAAAATTTATGTAATCATTAAAATATTTTATTTTAGTGATTGGCATGATAAAATTCCATTCGTCGCGCAATTTGGATCATTTTTGCGTCCGTTACGACTTTCGTCGTAATTAACCGAACAACGCAACCGTACGACCAAACGAACCGACATCCGAGATATTTTTGAGCATATTTTAAGTTCCCTATACTTTAACTTCATTTTAGAGCCTTGAAATGGGGTTAACAAGGCTTAAATGTGTCAAAAATGCATCGAAAACCAAGTTTGTGGGCTGTAGGGACCATTTCTGACAATCTGCCAAACTATGGCTCAGGAGGGGCGCGTAAGACTTCTCTAAGACTTACGCGGGGCGCGAGAGACCCCCAGTTCAGCAGAAAATGGTTTCCAGCTTGATCCAGCTGTTCCCTGGGTTTGCAAATGGTTTTGAACATTCTATGGGCTTGTTTTTAGGTGCCCATGGTATTCTAAATCAGGGGGTGCACTTGTACGGCACAGATCGAAGCTCGTTTATCTAGGAATGATCTTAACGGTTACCTGAAAACTATATATACCCCCAAGTTTTCAATCCAAGCTCACACTTTGGTCTGATTATTCTCTAAGTTGGAGCTCATACACTTCATACCTGAGAATTTTCAGATCAAACCTCCATAGCTTGGACCCGTTGTAAGTTTCTTTCGTGCTTTTATGCGTTTTTAAGCATAAAAGTCAAACAGTGTTTGACTTTCTGATTTGACCAGTCAATTGTCAACACGAAGTTCGTTTGAACTTCGCAACGTGAGCGTAATCACGATGGTTATAGTCCCGTATGACTATACCTACTGATTACCACATTGATTAGGTGTAGTGACGAGTCATAGTTTCGGTCAAAATGCGTATTTATGCGTATTTTGCAACCAAACTATCTTTGGGTATCAAAACCCTTTTTTTGATATCAAACCTGTTTTCAAACTTTGTTAAACATGTTTCAACATGTTTAACTCGTCACTTTTAGATTAGTGTTTATATAGGGTCGTAAGATAAGCGGTCTAAACAACCGCT
The DNA here is from genome assembly GCA_030545235.1 of Helianthus tuberosus. Lineage (NCBI taxonomy): Eukaryota > Viridiplantae > Streptophyta > Magnoliopsida > Asterales > Asteraceae > Helianthus > Helianthus tuberosus. Next base: position 33,975 of record JARYGA010053675.1, read on the forward strand.
TAGACTTTCGAACCCGACCCGTTTGGTCGATCATTAGGATCCAACCAAACATGTTTTGTGACCATAGTTATATAGGGAATAACCTTTCGAGGTTATACCTTATGGTCACTTCGTTTAGTTAGTTGTATGATAGGTAATTTATATGCCTTAGGAAAATGACCAAAATGTCCTTTTCACACATAATTTCATTTTAAGCATATGTAACCTAAATTTTGACATCTAAACTAATTAGGCAACATTATTAGACATGTTAAGGCATATAATACTTGTCATAGGACTAGTTAGGCGATCCGAACGCGTTTTACGCCAACGACGCGTTAAAGTAGCGTAAGCTACCTAAACGGGTCGTAATGGGTCGTAAGCACTTAGGCTAGGTTTCGTTTTAGTATGTAGGCTTTGTTAAACCATATCACATGAGTTCCAACACTCATTTGGTTTACAAATCCTCATCCTCTCCGATCTTCTGATTTAGGTCCGGTTATTAATGTAGTTACCTATAATAGGTGCCGTTTGATTTCCATGATCCCTCTAGCTTTGCTTGGTTGTTATTCAAGACTTCTAAGCATCCTCAAGTGAGTACATAGTCCCCTCTTTTACTATTTTCAAATGTTTTGGGGTGAAACACATGTGCCTACTTGTTACTTTCATGCTTTTCATGCTTTCATAATATATACTTGTTATGTTCATTAGTACACTTATAGTACATGATTTCATTATGTTTTGCTATGTATGTTCACTGAGCATGCTAGCACATTGATTTTCATATATTATATTTTGTTGCATATGTTCATCCAGCATATGGACACATTGTTTTACATTTTGAACTGTGAACCGTTTGGAACTGTTTGATCCTTGTGAACCGTTTGGAACTGTTTTATTTATGTGAACCGTTTGGAACTGTTTGATCCTTGTGAACCATTTAGAACTGATTGATTGATGTGAACCGTTTGGAACTGTTTGAACCGTTGGGTTATGGAAGTGGTTAGGTAACGGGGCGGGTGCAATGTGTTAAAAGCATGGTGGATACGCCGCTGGTACTTCCTATATATAAGTGCTTTTAACACATTATATATCGTTGCGTTATCTAGATCACTTGGGCAAGTGTTTTCAAAACAAAGTTATATTACAAAGTTTTTCTAACAATATATACCATTCGAGTTTTATTAAAAAAACGATTTACAAATCTGGGTTACATAAACAAATGTTTTTGAGTTAAGATTCATGGCATTGAGGTTTTATAAATAATAACAAATCCGTTTTAACTTGGTTATTTCAATTTACAATACAAACATTTTACAAAACCTGGTTTTCTAATATCATTTAACAAAGTTGTTCAAGTTATTTCAAAATGTAAACGAGCCATGAATCTGACACTCACATAAAACCTATGTACTCGCCGACATTTTTATGCTGACGTATTTTCACATGTGTTTCAGGTATCATAGTTGGTGATGATTGATGATGATATTGATGCATGCTCACATAGGAATAGACGAGGCCTTAGTGACTTAATAATAATGGAAGTTAATTTGTTCATGATTTGCTTTTAGTTACAATACAATGTAATAAACTTAATTCAGTAAAACAGAACTTTTATCCATGTGTTGTGAAACAATGATTCTATTACTCCACTCCCCGATGTTTCCGCCGTGGTTTGTTGTTTTAACGCGGTCGGGGTGTGACACTCATCCTCACGTTTCCTCTTCCCTTCATCCGAATTCTTAAGCAACCTTTGCCTAATCACATCAAGAGTAAGAGATAAAGACAGATCAACCACTGACCTAAAGGTCGTAGGTCTGGATGCTTTCACATTTCCCTTGACTTCTGTAGCTAGACCTCCAATAAAACGAGCTATGCGTTTCGATTCCGGTGTGACCAAATAAGGAACCAATAGGGACATGGTGTTGAGGCTTGTAAGATACGCCTAACAATCCAAGTTCTTCATGACTAGATTCAAGAAGTCGGTTTCAATCCTTTCCACCTCATGCTGAGGACAGAAGTTTTCCCTGATCAATGCAACAAACTGATCCCAAGATAGCTTATACAATGGAATCTTCCCTGTAGCTTGGATTAACGACCTCCACCAAACTAAAACTTCACCTTTAAATGATAATGAAACAAACTTCACAATATCCTGTTCTGCACAACCACTGATATCAACTGTTGGTGCATACATCTGTCGACTTCGTCTTATATCGAGTCTCGGGTTCATTGCACTGCTGAACAAGAGTGATGTCATCATATATGATGATGACATCATATATGTGACATCATCATATGCATCATCACATGAAGACAAAACAAAATTCTAGATGTAACCGTTTGAAAGTCAAACTTGTAATCGTTTGAAGGACCGTTTGAAGGCATGACCGTTTGAAGGAGGTTACCGTTTGAACTTGTAACCGTTTGAAGGGTGACATACCACCTTCAAACGGATAGGGTCTTGTTCTATAAATACCCTTCAAACGTTCATCATTTGTAACTTTCCGGCCAGAGCAACGAAGTGCTGCCGAAGTGTTGTCAGGTTGTAAAACATTGTGAAATCAATTATACAACCGTTTAAAGTGTATTGCTTCCTGAATTGAACTCAGTTTCTTAGTTTCCGCCTCTGAAACTGAGATAAACTCTTCTGAACGACTCGTTCGGGTCTGAAAACGATCCTACAAGTGGTATCAGAGCTCAGGAGGAAGAGTTCATACCAATTCAGCCGCTAATTCTGATCTTCTATGCCTTCTTTTCAAAACTGAACAAGTTTTCACGGTTAAAATCGGCTAAAACTTTCACAATGTGTGCGTAATTGTGTTTTAACAAACCCTTGAGAATATCGGATCTAAACTCAAAGTAAAACTGGTAAAAATGGCTTGAAAACTGGTATCCATTTGAACGAGCCCAGCACCTTTCCGTTTGAAAACTGCCTGACCGTTTGAAATCTGCACCTGACCGTTTGAAATCTGCGCCTGACCGTTTGAAATTGCCCCATTCTGTTTGAAAGTGGGCATGTCCGTTTGAAACATGACATGACCGTTTGAAACATGGTTACCGTTTGAAAAATACATCGAGTTGTGTATAACATTTTTCGAGGTGTCAGTAATTGGGATAAGAGATCATGTGAATTAAGTCAGATTGCATGTATTGGTATATGTGAACATTTAAAGGTTGTCGGATATTGGGTTTTATTACCGATATAGGGCATGTGAAAGTGTGATGATTCATTGTTTCAACCCATGTGAGTAGTCTCGGTCCAATCAGAAACAAGTGTTGGTCTCTAAATTTAAAGGCCAGGTTTGCATGTGATTTTGGTTTTTTGTCATCGGCCTAAGTTTCCATATACATCGACAAAAGACCAAGCGGCCCAATCAGATTTAATGCAAATTTAAAGTTTTCGGTTTGCAAGTGAATTCATGTGATTGTGTGTCAGGCGCATGTGAATTGGGTTCACAAATTTGATAAATTGTCTCGGTTCAATTGAAGGTATTGTTTACAAATTTGATAAAGTGATCGTTTGGAGCAAGAAAGTTTGTGTTTTTGTGAACTCTCGAAATCGAAACATGGATTTTGAAGAAGTGTTGGCATATGTGCATCATGAATCTCATCAGTATATTCCGATAAAGAAAGAAGAAGAAACAGTCTCAGCAAAAGAAGTAGTTGAAAAAGTTCCGGTTTTTGATCACTCGTCTGATGAAGAGAGTGACAATTATGAAGAGGAAATCCGGGAACTTGAAAATCTTAAACAACAACTTCCATCTGATCAATGTAGTGGAAAGTTATTTTATGCCGATAAAATTGAAAAGTTGAAAGAAAAACAAGATGCAAAAAGAAAAAATCAAAAGGTAGTTATTGTTAAAAAAGAGATTAGAGCTGAGAAAGAAGTAAAAGCAACAACAACAGAAAAGCAAATCAAACCTAGTGTGAAAAGGCAGGTTGAACAAATTTCATCTGTCAAGATTGAGAAAGAAGAATCTGAAAAACCTGTATCTGTGAATCCTGAACCAGAGTTAAAGAAAGAGGTTGCAGAAGACGCACCTATCTTTGATTATTCATCAGAAGAAGAGAGTAAGGATGAAAGTGTTCATGAGGAGAAGAAACAGGTTGAAAATATTTCAGCTTTGAAGGTTGAGACGAAAGCTGAAGAGAAACAGATTCCTGGGAAATGCTTAAACTGTGAAAAATCTGAGACAAAAATGCCAAACTTTTGAAGAATGTAGAGAGTTTGTCATTAGAAAACAAAAATCTTAAAAAATCAGAAAATGTTTTGAAAAATCAAATACACAATTTGGAAAATGAAAAAGTAAAAATTGAGAAAGATTTTCAAAGTCAAATAAAAATTTTAGAAGATGAGAGAGATTTGTTTGGTAAAAACAATCTTGAAAAACACATTGCAATCAATTCTCATCTTGAAAAGATTATTCGACTTGAAAAGGAAGCAGAGTGTGCTCAAAAGAAAATCAAGGAATGGGAAGAAAAGTTGAAGGTGTGTGTGAATAATTCAACTATTCCTTGTCCAAAACCTATTAATTCAGTTCCAATAAGTGACGATGTCACAGACTATGATAAAGTCATAGTTGAAGATTGCGATGAGAAATCTGATGATGAAAATGAAAAAATGAAGAAAAAGAATTTATTTTTGAAGTTAAAAGAAAAGTTTCAATAAATTGTTCCGCAATCAACTGAAAAGGGAGAATGGTCTAAGCAAAAACCTTTGAAGAAGAAAGTGGAACAAAAACAAAAAGAGAAAATTTTGAAAAATCTTCAAAAAGAAAATAAAAGTTCATCAGATCAATCATCCAATCGCAATAAAAAATTACAAAAAGTAAAAAATGAAAACTCAAAAATTGTTGGCAATAAGTGGTGCAGGTTGGACCACAGTGCTCAAAAGCCAAATTCAGCAAGCAAGAGAAGAAAGGATTATCACCAAGCCAAACAGTGCTTTGATCTGAATGTTTGGACTGAAAATGGTGATTGGTACGATAACAGAGTGTGTTACAGATGCGGCTATCAAGGACACATTGCTGTTAACTACCAGAGTTGGAGGTTTGAGTCAAGGAGATGCTTTAACTGCAACATCATTGGCCATATTGCTAGAGATTGCTCAATGAGATCAATGAGACGATCAAGGGCTGAATCTCAGAAGCAGGTGAAGAAACCAGTTAATGTCAAGCCCAAAGAACAGAAGGTTCAAGAATCCAAAGTTCAAGAAAAGAAAGTGAAGCTTTCACAGGGGCAAAAAGACAGACTGAGGAAGAAGAGGAAGAAAGCGAAAGAGTATCTTGAAAGGATTTTGTCCTCGGGTACAATTGGTAATTCAGATAAAAGTTCTGACGAATCGATTTGCTCAAATGATCAGTCAGGCAAAACGAATTCATCAGATACAAATCTGAGGACAAAAGAGAGAGTAACGAAAGAAAAATTGACTAATCAAACTGATAAACAATCAAAGAAAGTTAATTTTTCAGACTAAACTTTTATCAAAGTTTTTGAATATAAAAGAAACTGTGAAAAGTCATTTATGTCACAAGTTGATGAATTTGGAAAACCTAAATCTAGAGTGGATTGGGTTCCAATAAAAGTCGGCGATGAATTTGTTTCTTTGAAAACAAAGGAGCCACTTTCTGGCAATGAATCTGTTTCTTCGGAAACAAAGGAGCCACATGTCGGCGATGAATCTGGCTCATCAAAGTCAGACAAGCCACATTCAGGAAATGATTCTGGTATGGTAAAACCAGAAGAGCCAGTTGTTGAGGTAAAAAATGAGAATTCTGGTCTAACAATGGATGATGCAAATTTTCCACCATTGTTGAACAAGAATTCAAAATCACCCAAGGACCGTCAGGCTTGGGTGAATCTGTTTAAATAGAAAAACCTGACTTGCCGGAGTTCCTAGGTTGGTAAGTGTGGAACATGAATCGGCATCTTTCTTGAGAAATTCACGAAAGTGATTTCAATTTAAAAGTGGTAAATCAGGGACATTAAATTGTACTTGATTTTCTACAAGTGATGTTTGTGGATTGATCTTACAAATGTTAGTTTTTACAAGTGGTTGAAGAGAACAAGGTGATGAAACCCCATGTTTGAGAAATGACTCACAAAATTAATTTTCCGGAAAAACCATTTTGATTAAAACAAACTTAAGTGTTTTGAAATCACTATGGGAAAATGTTTTGTTGTCAGGGGGAGTTCTGATTGTTCAAGCCAAGTGAATGGAGAATTGAAGTAATTCTCATCATGTTGTCATATTTCTTGTACAGTTTATTTTCAAATTTTCCCAGAAAACTAAAATCGAGACATATTTTGATTTTAGGGGGAGTAAAAATTTTAAAAAAAATTTGAAAATTTGAAAAAGTCAAAAACATTGAAAAATACAAAAATGAGTTTTTGTTGAAAAAAGAGGAAATGATAGTAGATCAGTTAGACTGTCACAGCATGCTAAAGAAATGGAAAGTCAAAATGTGATAAACGATCTCACTAAGGATATGACGGTAGGCTCAGCTAGACTAGTAGATTTGCGATAACGATACAAACCTAAAATGAAAAAGCCTAGTTCTAGTGGGAAACATGGTCGAAAGCATAGTACTTAGTTTTGTCCTTCTTGATTGTGTGCCTACTCAGTAATCGCTGATTGTCGAAAGACATAAAACTGGTTAAGTCTGTGAACTTTCACAACTTTGCTGAAAAGTCGCTGTGATTGTGCATTTTATTTTGCAAAGATTTAAACTTGTTTTATTTCTTTATTTTGTTTAAGCATTGGACATCCTCTGCGTATACGTGAGTATCGACCTGGATGTTATTGCCTAAACGTTCTGCTTTATTTTCTTTGGTGTTTCGTTTAAGCTTTAGATCACCTCTGCGTATACGTGAGTATCGACCTGGTGGTTAAAGCCTAAACAACTTCAACTTGTTTTATTTTTCTTATTTTGTTTAAACATTGGACTTTCTCTGCGTATACGGAAGTATCGACCTGATTGTTAAGGTTTAAACATTCTGCTTTGTTTTCGCACAAATCACAGTTGATAAAAGTTTAAAGGCATTACTTGAGTCAGTGTATTGCATGATGAGGGGATATGCTGAGATCGTGGGGTCCATAAGAACTTAGTGCTATCTTAATATATCTTAAAGTATCGGTAAGCAGATTGAAAGTTTTTAGATTGAGTTTAAGTGGACAAAAATATCGTCAATCTAAGTGAATCGTTTATAGCATAAAATGTTTGAAGCTTAACGGTGCGAGTGATTTGTCTCAAAAACTTATATGATCCTCTTACACAAGCTCACAAAAATATTGTTTGTAAATATTTCTTTACTGTATTTCATTCTATTTCAAAAATCCAAAAAGATTTTAGTGTGTTTTAGCATAAATTTTGAAAAATACAAAAATATTTTCGACAACTGATGTTGAAGAGCTGATTTTCAAAATTTCAAGTGCTGAACATGATGAACTGGTTTGGGAGTGTGCATTTAAAAGTAGAAACTGATTTTGAGAAAGAAAGAAAGTTAGATTAGTTAATCAAGGTCATTAATTTGAACTTGATGTAACTATTACTAGTAAGTTTTTCTTATTGACTTAAGTAAAAACTTATGTTGTGATTAGAAAATGTGTGCAGGAAATGAACTGAACAGAGATAAAACCAGGAATTGATCTCAAGGTGATAGCTAATTCCAGACAACGATCCCATCATGATGAGAGGGGGAGTCTGACGAGGTTAGAGCCTAAGAGAAGATCCTGGTATATGCTAACAAAGAAAAGAGATTGATAAAGACTGAAGATGCGAAGACTCGACACTTAAGACTCGTCAACATCTGAGGGGGAGTCTGTTGGTGCATACATCTGTCGACTTCGTCTTATATCGAGTCTCGGGTTCGTTGCACTGCTGAACAAGAGTGATGTCATCATATATGATGATGACATCATATATGTGACATCATCATATGCATCATCACATGAAGACAAAACAAAATTCTAGATGTAACCGTTTGAAAGTCAAACTTGTAATCGTTTGAGGGACCATTTGAAGGCATGACCGTTTGAAGGAGGTTACCATTTGAACTTGTAACCGTTTGAAGGGTGACATGCCACCTTCAAACGGACAGGGTCTTGTTCTATAAATACCCTTCAAACATTCATCATTTGTAACTTTCCGGCCAGAGCAACGAAGTGCTGCCGAAGTGTTGTCAGGTTGTAAAACATTGTGAAATCAATTATACAACAGTTTAAAGTGTATTGCTTGCTGAATTGAACTCAGTTTCTTAGTTTCCGCCTCTGAAACTGAGATAAACTCTTCTGAACGACTCGTTCGGGTCTGAAAACGATCCTACATCAACCACAGTGTCCATCTCATCGAGCCAAGTCATACAATCAATGGCTCCTTTTTCTCCTGTAAAGTCCCTTGGCTTGCAAGAGACGAAGTATTTATAAGAGCAGGTCTTAACACGTGGCTCCTGATTGAGCACAATTTGCTTGGATGAAACACTTCTCTGGTTCGACGAATGATGAGAATCGTCATTCTTTGATTCGTGTGTTTTAGAAGGGGGCTTACTATGAGCCACAGATAGAGTCTTTGAGTGAGTATTACTTGGTTCTTTGAATTGCCGATCAAAGGCTCTGGTGACAGTATTGTCTATCATTGCTTGTAGATCTGCACCCGTTACATTCATTCGAGTGTTATCATTCCTCTCTCTTGGATGACTGTTAACCTCTTCTGATTCAGACATGCTGAGGCTTGATTACTATAAAACAATTGACAATATTTTATTTAGAGGTTTATTTTGGAATCACCATTTTTGACGATTTATTAACCATGGTAATCATAGACCATAGTAGTTAATTTATTATCAGGTTATTTTAAAATTTACCTTATAATTAATCCCAGTTATAAACTATTAAGGATGTTGATGTTGGCACAAAAGGCCTAGTCACAAGGACAAGCCATGATCTTACAAGATCGAGGCATTAAGGTTTGAACATAGTTCATCACCTTTTCTTGACAGGGAGTCATAGACTACAACTGTCTTTTGTCTTATTGGACAATGAATATGGCCCGCATGCACTTTATCACTAATGGATATTTAAATTTGGTACGAATAAGGAATTGGAAAAATCCAATACAAGGATGGCTAGTGTGATTTTATCGAATCACATTTGCAAGGAGTGCTAACATGTTTTCAGATGTTCACAAGGATTTGAATCTTAAAAAGGTTTTACCATCAGGGCCATGTCTAAAATGACATATGGGCCAGGTTATACCTTCAAGAATTTCCTTTAATATTGAATGGCAAATCAATTGTAAATTGGAATGATATTTTAATTTATAATATATTCATACATATAATGACAAATGAAATTTAAATTAGAACATCCCATAAATTGAAAGAAGTACATAGCTGCCCTAAACGGGACTTTTAAATAAATAACATTGTCCTCGTAGGGACAGAGATAAGAAAGGTAAGTCCACGCAGGGACCAGATATATAAATAAAATGTCCACACAGGGACTTAATTGAAAATAAAAATTGCAAAACAAATAAATAAGGAATTTTCAATAATCCCTCTTCTTCTTCCCCTTTATTAGGTTTGCCAAACCCTTAAGCAGACCCCGGCGGCTTCTACGCTCCTCCTGAACCTGTTGCTCCACCTCGTGCAACCGTTGAAGGATTTCCTGCTGCTGGGGTGGTTGGATCTGTGGCAGCTGCGGCGGCTGCTGCTGCTTAGGTTGAGGAAGTGGTGGGTATTGATACCCATATGCTGGGTACCCAGTTGGGTACGTAGCTGAAAAGGGTCCTCCAGGGTAGAGAGCATCGTAGTTTGCCACTTCGAGGTACGGGTTGACGGCAGGGGCATTGTTGTAATTGTAACCCGAATAAGCCTGTTGCTCAAACGGGTTATACGCTGCTGCACCGGGGTAAGAAGGAATTGGGTTTTCATAACCGATGGGCGGTGGTGGTGCGACTGGAGCAGAGTCGACTTCAGAAGCTGGGTTTGAAGGCCTACCCATTTGCGGGTCTTCATACAGCGGCGGGTAGTTGCTGTTGCTGGAGTTTTGGGGGTGCTGAAGTGAAATCCCCCACGCACGGACATCTGTGCACCTGTTCTTCTTCGCCTCGGTGGTTCTGGAGGCAGTTGCTGCTCTAGCGGCGGCGGTGGCGTGACCGCCTGAAAATGCGGGTCCTCAGAAGGGACCTGTTGGTGTGGAGGAGAGTTGTGGTGAGAGGGAGTATACTCCCACTTGTATGTAGCCCATCTTTCAGCAAAAATGTCTGGGCCCCTGTAAGGCGAACCATGAAAAGATGATCCGCTAGATATCTCAATGGGATGCGTCGGCATCCCAGTCGGTGGTAGCCTGGGATCTGGATCCTCGTCCATCTCCATATCCTGGATCTAAGAATAATGATCAACTAGTCCCAAAGGGTTTGGACCCTCTGGTTCTTGTACTTGGTTCATCGGATTGAACCGGCTCTCGAAGTACGCGGTCGGGTCCTGGAAGGCACGGTGAGAACTCGATCGCTACAAAGGTATAAAGGAATGGTGAGAATGGTCGGACTCGTTGTTCTGATGCAGCCCGAATGAATCATGATAAGACGGTGATGAACTGAGTGAGACAGAGCGTCTCGCAGGCTCTAAATAAGTTCTCAGATCCTCGTGAGGACTAGAGATAAGGTTTGCTGATGGAGTACGCCGGTGAGATGGCCTGGCTTCATGGTCATTTCTTGCAGTCATAGGTGCTTTTACTCTTCCACCTCTACCTCTTACACGCGGTGGCATTTTGTAATTGGAACTTGTCAAAACAAAAGAAAAACAACAAAAGACAAAAACAATTAAGATTAGGATTAATCGTAAGTCCTTTGCCTAGACTCGGAAGTCAAGGAATGTGCAACCTGTGTCATTGAGATTAAACACAGCAGGCTAGTGTTTTGTTCACTCAATGTTGGCTCTGATACCAACCTGTCACACCCCGATATTTCCACGTATTACCGATGGGCCCGGTGGGGAGTATTGTGACGTAGTTGATATCATCATAGTCAAATAATTTAATGCACAACAGAAGTCTAAATAAATAATACAAACTGTATTGAAAGTATAATAAAATATTACACAACGGTTGTAAGGGGGATCCACAGGCGGATCTAAAACAGAAAGAAAATATTGTTCAACAGACTTTAAGTATTAAAAGCTTGCAAGACTCTTTATTTAATACTCAGTAGTTTCCAGCCCATTACGCGTAGTACCTGCACTTAGTATTTTTGAAAAATACGTCAGTTTACACTGGTAAATACAATTAACTGACTCTTTTGAAAAACATTTATAAAATTGGTTTGGATGCACAAGGCATAAAATCTTTTATAACTTGGGACAATTATTTAAAAATAATCTTGTATACAGATTTATATGTTTGTCGTCCGTTCAGGACCCGGTTAGAAGAGCCGAGACAAGATTAATAGACCCACCACTAATATAATCTCATGGCGAGTTATCCTCAACGAGTGGTTATATCTTTTACATACGCAACTGTCAAATGTATGCCTACACCCCGTGCTTAAGTCATAGCCATTTCAAATGAATGAGCCGAGGATATCCAGGACACGGTCATTAACCCCCCAAAGGCATTGTATCAAACAAAACAGATTAAAACAGGTTATGTAAATTTATTAATCACAATCCGATTAAATGATTTCATACCCGACCAAGCGGTATTATTATAATACCGTATCCCAAGCCTGTATAATGGAAAATAAGTTAAAAGTATTTACCTGAGGTAAAATATAACTTTATTCTTAGCCGGATATCAAATCAGCAAGTACAAGTAGCTTTTACTGGGCTCCTAATCTGGAACGAAGGTTTTAATAACCTATTAGATTCCTAACGGGTCTTATTTAAGTTTTAACTTAGACCGGTTAGTTTTAATGAAAGGTTTACGGTTCAAAACGTAAGATTAAGCGAAGACCGGATTAGAATGTGATTTTGACCCAACAAGTATGAAGACTTGTATAAAATGGGTAAACTAAATACATTCTGGAATTTGAAGTAAAAATGATAAGGTTTGTCCCGTTTCGGTTAATTTATGCAAACTAGTTACATAAACCGTACCGAACGCGTATATGCATAACGGGTAACCGAATGAGTCAGTAGGATATCTTTCTATTATGCCCAAAACGAATTTAAAACCAATTTAAGCCCCGTAAGGGTATTTTGGTCATTTTAAAGCTTATAAAAGAGGTTAAACATTAAACTGAGGTTCTGGTCAAAAAATATCAGTAAAAACATTTATTTTAACAAGTTACATCAGTAAGATATCATACATATGTGAATTTTATCATTTATGGCCAAACTATGTACCGTATGGGCATTTTGGTCATTTCACATATGCTTTAAAGGTAAAATTTGGAAATCTGAGTTCAAGACTTATACTTACTGTTAAAGTATAAAAATTTATTTTTAAAATCAGTAGGTAACAAGTCTTAGGTGCTAAATATGGTTTTAAACCATACTATGCACGTAAATCGCATAAAAGTCGGTATTCGACGATATTCGGGTTGTTTAAGGAAATCTGAGAATTTGGTCAGTATCAACTATTTAAAATATTTTATTTAATGTATAAAATCAGTAGAAAAAGGTTTGACATGCAAATGACGCATAAAACTCATTTTATTAATGAAAAGGGCATTATCGTTAATTACCGAGTCCATGCAAGAACTTTATGTTATGGTCAGTATAAAATTTGAAAAAAATTTCCAAAAATCCCTAAATATTATATTATAACAGTGGGTAGAAAGTTTGGTGTCAAAAATTGAGTTTAAATATGATTTATGCCAAAAATACCATTTAATTAACAAAAGCTTTCATTTTACGATATCTCGCATAACTTGTATTTTAGACCATAAGCTGATGTCAAATTTTTAGGACATGTTTATAAATCAGTAATAAAGATTTTTGTCCTCTCACATTTTCAAAAATCTCGTTTTTATATCAAAAGGGCATAACGGTCAACTTTTAAGCATTTAACGGGAACATGCAATGAACTAGGATTTCTATGGAACCATGTTGTATAACCTCAGAGGGTTATACTAACATATAATATGGTCCTAAAGGAACCCTAAGGCATAACTAAACTAAGCTAAATCGGGTCAGAACTGAAAGTCAAAGCAAAAGTCTACTTTTGCTACTTTTGGTTGCGAACCGAGCCTAAACTCAGAATTGTCGGGTTAAACATGCCTAAACACGTTCTTATATTATTTACCAAGTTATTTATGTGTTAAAACATGTTCCATAACTTCAACATTATCAGTTATGAATTATTTTGCAAAAACTGAATCGTTTGACTTTTTATTAAGAAGTTTGATCGGACAATTGACTGAGATAACGTGATAATTGAAGGCGCACTTTTAAGGGTTTAACACCTACATAATTACCAACTGTCATGGCCCCCGACCCAGTTTCCTGGTTCGGATGCCGCGAGACAGAAAACCCGTGGTATTTGTATTTAATTTGGCAGCGGAATTTTTAACAGGATCGTTTAAACTGAAAACACCCATTTATTTTATTTCCAAATTTCGGGACAAACCCCGTATTTTACAATAAAGGAATTCCACTGGGAAATCCCTTGGTTACAAAAACATGTTTATTTATTTACTGAGCCACTTCCTTCAAGCTGTAGTGCTACGCGGCACTTTTCCTAGTTCACAGTAAATCACCTGAAACATGTTTAAAAAGATTTCATCAGCGGGGAAATACTGGCGAGTCATTCAATTTGTACAAAACGACACATTGTTATAATTTACAACATTAAGAGTTTTCACATTTGCCCCTATCTTATAATTAGCTGGTTCAGTTGTCACTCGACCGGATCTATGACTGTGGACATATCACTAAATTAGGCTCGCCCACCTAAAGGGATAAATCATTAGTAGTAATGTGCACAAAACCCCCACATACTGCTAGTAATTAAAGATTAGCAAAGACTTAATCACTACAAAGTATAACTGGAAAACATTTAGGGTTTTGCAAATAATTTGGTAAAAAGAGAATGACTCACATTGCAAGTTTACTGGATAGATTTTGCCTACTAATTAAGCCTTGTAACCTAATTAAATGATGCCAATGAAACTAGGTTAGTAACTTAATACAGCATTTACGATAAGCTCACGAAATCAAAACCCTCATGACGAATGACAAAGTATAGCCCGAGTTTGGGCAGCACTTAAACATCCATCGGATCGGTTTCAATCGATCGGACATTGTATCGTAGCAATGATCGAGTTATTACCTTGTAATCGTAGCAGTGCTTCGATACTTAAATCTACGAAATTGATCAGTATAGAACGTCTTTTAGAGTAAATTTTCGAGCACAGACGAAAGACCATGCAACGTACTATTTATAGCTGATTATTGAGTTTTACGCGGCCCGCGTAAACTTGAAGGATCACCTACGCGGCCCGTGAGGGCCACTCTAGCTACGGCTAGGGCTGCCGTGTCACGGTGTAGGTCTGCCACGTGTCTGACACGTGACCTAAAGCTTATCCGGAGCACGCTCAAGCTGTCGCGCCCCGCGTAAGCTTTCTTAAGTCTTATGCGGCCCGCGACAGATCAACAAATTTGAATTTCTTGATTTTTCATAAGGATTAGGGTTTTAGAGGTCCGGATTTCCACTTACGGAGTGTTTTGGGACATTTTTGCAGGTCCTTACATCCTCCCCACCTTATTTAAAATCTCGTCCTCAAGATTTACTGGAATAAGTAAGGATATTTTCGCTTCATTTTCGATTCCAGTTCCCATGTATACTCTGGTCCTCTCTTCGAGTCCCACTTTACTTTGATGAGCACCAATCGTTTGTGCTTGAGGAATTTGACCTTTCTGTCTTCTATTTGAAGCGTTTTCTCAACAATTTTTAACTTTTCATTTACCTCTATATCTTGAAGAGGTATTACCAGTGATTCATCAGATAAACATTTCTTGAGATTAGATACATGAAACACATCATGTACCCCGGCTAATTCCTCTGGTAGTTGTAAGCGATAGGTAACTGGTCCTATCCGTTGGGTAACTGTTAATGGTCCTACGTACCTTGGACTTAACTTTCCCTTTTTACCGAACCGAACTACCCCTTTCCAAGGAGAAACTTTCAAGAGTACCTTTCTCCAACTTGGAATTCTAATGGCTTACGTCGATTATCTGCATAACTCTTCTGGCGATCTCGAGCCGTTTTCAGTCTTTGCATGATTTGGGTTATCTTGTCGGTGGTTTCCTGTACAATCTCGGGACCTGATAATTGACTTTCTCCTATTTCTACCCATCAAACTGGGGTTCGGCACTTTCATCCATACAGTGCTTCGAACGGGGCAGCATTGATGCTTGTGTGATAACTATTGTTATAGGAGAATTCAATTAATGGCAAGTGGTCATCCCAATTTCCACCGAAATCTATTACACATGCCCTGAGCATATCTTCAAGGGTTTGGATCGTCCTTTCACTTTGTCCGTCTGTTTGAGGATGGTATGCAGTACTTAAATTTAATCGTGTTCCCATTGCTTCTTGGAAACTCGTCTAGAAATGCGAAGTGAAACGACTATCTCTATCTGACACAATGGAGAGTGGAACTCCATGCAGTGATACTACCTCATCTACGTACAGCTTAGCCAATCTTTCCATGCTAAAGGTTTCCTTCATTGGTAGAAAATGACCTGATTTGGTTAATCGATCTACAATCACCGAGATTGAATCGTTACTTTTCCTGGTTTTGGGTAACTTAGTAACAAAGTCCATTATTATTAGTTCCCATTTCCATACGGGCATCTCTAACTGTTGAAGTAAACCTGAAGGTTTCTGGTGTTCTGCCTTAACTTGCGAACAAGTTAGACACTTAGAAACATATCTAGCTATGTCCTTTTCATTCCTATCCACCAGAAATTATTCCTTAGGTCTTGATACATCTTGTTATTACCAGGATGCATCGTATACCTAGATTTATGGGCTTCTTCTAGAATCTTATTCCTTAAATCTCCTTGCCTAGGTACCCAAATCCTTTTCTTATGGAATCTCCAAATTCCATCAGTCCCTTGCTCTAATTCCTTTATCCGTCCTTTCATTCCTTCATCATCATCTTTGATGGCCGTTTCTTGAACGTTTTTCAGTTGTTCCATTAAATCTAGTTGGAGATTTAATCTAAGAGCACGAACTCGCCTTTGTTTTTCATGATACTTACTACTCAAGGCATCTGCTACTACATTCGCCTTTCCTTCATAATACTGAATATCACAGTCGTAGTTACTTAGAATTTCCATCCATATTCTTTGCCTCTTGTTTAATTCTTTTTGACCAAATATGTACCTTAAACTTTTATGATCTGTGTAGACAGTAAACTTACTTCCATACAGATAATGTCTCCAAATTTTAAGGGAGAAAATTATTGCTCCTAATTCTAAATCATGAGTCGTATAATTTTCCTCGTGCTTCTTCAATTGCCTTGATGCATATGCAATTACCTTTTTGCGTTGCATGAGCACACATCCTAACCCTAACTTAGAAGCGTCGCAGAAGACTTCAAAATCTTCCGTTCCGTCTGGTAAGGCCAGAATTGGGGCATTTGTTAATCTTTGCTTCAAGATCCTAAAGGCCTCTTCTTGCTTAGGTCCCCATTCAAACTTGACAGTTTTACAGGTTAGCTTAGTTAATGGAACTGCTATCTTAGAAAAATCTTTGATAAAACGCCTATAATATCCAGCTAATCCCAGAAAACTTCGAATTTCGGTAGCTGATCATGGGACCTTCCAATTGGTGATCGCTTTTATCTTTGAGGGATCTACGTGAATACCTCCGTGATTCACCATGTGTCCTAAAAATTTCACCTCTTGTAGCCAAAATTCACACTTCAAAAATTTGGCGTAAAGCTTTTCTTTTCTTAACAAAGTTAAGAGTGCATGTAGGTGCTCACAATGTTCATCCTGGCTTTTGGAATAAATAAGTATATCGTCGATGAAGATAATTACGAATTTATCCAAATACGGCTTACAGATTATGTTCATCATGTCCATGAATGCAGCAGGAGCATTTGTTAGTCCAAATGGCATGACTGTAAACTCGTAGTGACCATACCTAGTCCTGAAAGCAGTTTTAGGTATGTCTTCTTCCTGTACCTTCAACTGATGATATCCTGAGCGCAAATCTATCTTGGAGAAACATCTAGCTCCCTGAAGTTGATTAAAAAGATCATCAATCATAGGTAATGGGTATCGATTCTTAATTGTAACCTTATTCAATTCCCTATAATCGATACACATTCGCATCGAACCATCCTTCTTCTTTACAAACAGCACAGGTGCTCCCCAAGGGGATGAGCTAGGTTGTATGAATCCTTTGCCTAGTAATTCTTCTAATTGCTTCTTTAGTTCTAACATTTCTGTGGGTGCTAATCGATAGGGTGCCTTAGCTATTGGGGTAGTTCCAGGAATTAGATGAATTCTAAACTCTACTTCTCTATCTGCTGGTAATCCAGGTAGCTCTTCTGGAAATACATCTGGGTATTCTAACACTACTGGGATTTCCTTAAGTTCCTTACTTTTAGTGTTAATGATTACCGAAATCATATACACTATTCCTTGTTTTCGTTCATAACTAGCGAATTTCATTACTGAAATGAACTTCATTGGTTTACGTGGTTTATCTCCTGTAACCACAACTTTTTCTCCTGCGGGTGTATGAATTTCTATGGAATTCTTATCACAGAGGATTCGAGCATGGTTGGCTACTAGCCAATCCATTCCTAGCACGACATCGAATCCAGCTAAATTCATGGGCAGCAGGTTTGCAGAAAATTTATGGCCTGAGAGTTCTATTCTTCCTTCTTGCAAAACTTTATCTATGTTAACAGAATTTCCATCTGCCGTTTCTACCGTATAAATCTGCTTAAGTTTGGTTAAAGGTTGCTTAAGAGCTTGGCAGAATGAAGTATTTATAAAACTTTGGTTTGTACCAGAGTCAAATAATACTTTCGCATAAATGTCATGTACCAGAAACGTACCAGCTATCACATCGGGAATCAGATCTGCTTCTTGTGTTGTCAGCTGAAAGGCTCTTCCATTCTTCTTAGTAGTTCCTTCTACAGGTTTGGCCTTGTTATCAGCTGGCTTGACCAATTTCGGACAATCGGGCTTGAAGTGTCCCGTTTCGCTGCAGTTGTAGCAGATTACGGTTTTCTTCCTACATTCCCCCTCTCGGTGGCCTGGACTATTGTAGAAATTGCAATTAGCAGATTACGGTTTTCTTCCTACATTCCCCCTCTCGGTGGCCTGGACTCTTGCAGAAATTGAAATTTTCCTTGCATTTTCCAAAATGTTTCTTTTTGCAATTCCCGCAAAATGGCGGTATGGAAGGCTGCTCGGTTCCCTTTCTCTTGAAATTACTATTATAATTACTCACCCGAAATCCTTGGGTAATCTTTTGGGCCAATTCCTTTTTCCTGTTCTCTTCTTTTGTGCGCACCAGTCCGTCAGTTAAGGTGTTGGCCAACGATCATCAATCGTGCGAGGTCTCGCAGCTTTGACTATATCATGAATCTCGCAAATTAGCCCCCAAATATAGCGAGAAATAAGTACCGGTTCTGGCAAAGCCATAGTTGGTACAATTCTAGCATACTCGAAAATTTTCGAAGTATACCCTCGACAATCAACATCCACCATCCGGTGGTTCAGGAACTTATTTATCATTTGTTCCTTTTCATAGTCGGGACAAAATTTTCTTTCCACCAATCCCTTAAATTCCTCCCAACTCATGGCATAAGCCATGTCACTTCCCTTAGCCTGCAGCACTCTATTCCACCATTCTAACGCCTCTTCCTTGAAGAGGTGGGATGCATACATTACCTTGTCTTCCTCTGCACACTTGCTTATCTTGATTACTGCTTCGGTCTTTTCCAACCAATGCAGTGCGGCAGTCGCCCCTTCATTGCCTGCAAATTCGACTGGTTTACAGGCAAGAAATTCTTTATAAGTGCACCAGGTGTTGCAACTTTCATTCTCTTAAGTATTGGGGCTTGAACCCCATTATTGTCGTTATTTCCGCCTCCATTTATACTGTTACTGAAATTATCGCCGCGAGTACGTTTGCTATGGTTGGCTTGGGAAGGTTCAACGGGGTTCTTAACAGTAGCGACGATGGCAGGGATAGCGTTGGCTATTCCCTGAGCAACGATATTTTCTATATCTTGCCTATTAAGAAAATGATCTTCATTGTTTTGTTCAGATTGGTTAACTTCGGTTGCCGGTTGGTTTATTGCGTTTTCCATCTGAATCATTAACAATACATGCAAATTATTGTCACACAATGGATAGCAACTAAACACGATAAGGTAATCACAACATAATCAAGTCAACACACAAATATAGCCAAAATCATCGACCTTGAGACGTTTATAATTATATAATATTATGCATCGCTATAAACTATCTATTTTACAACAGTTTAAGTTATTATATTATTATTATTATACATATTTTAATATATTATTATTTTTATTATTTATATTATTTTTTTTCACATATTATTATTATACAAAAACTTTTCAACCACAATCAACTGGCTTCTCAGAAACGACACTCCCTCTCGTCGTATTTCCACGTGATGTTTTCCCCCACTTCCCGAATCCGGTTGCCCGCATCCACCAGTTCCTCGCCGTAGCGGCGTAACTCGGCAACGTTCTCTGCGCTCATAGGTGGGAATGGTGCAGGTTCAGGATCAAACTGGGGAAAATAAACATTGGGGTTATTCATGAAATTCTGAAAATGCCAGTCGCTCATCCACCACTCTTCCAACTGCCCTGTAAAAGATTGGGGATTGACAATAGGGTCCGGAATAGCAGGTTCCAAATTAATTAGAAGTTCAGATTGGGCTGGGAAATTGAAAAGGTTTTCATTGGCAGGTCCGATGATGTCACAGTTTGCAAGTTTCCGATCAAGCTCTTCACAAGGTGGCATTTCCTGGGCTTGCCCGGAACTCTCTCCAACTTCCTTTCCTTTTCCCTGGTCTTTTGGACCCTCTGTCTTTTTCACCTTTTGGGCGGCTGGCTTCTTCCTTCGTCCGCGTTTCCAGTCCAGGATTCTCCTTCTCTTTTTAGGCTTAGGTTTCTCCTAGGGCTGGGCCTGGAACATTAGTGGCTCTTCAGTATCCGCTTGATAGCCGGATTGGGTTCCTGTTGTATCCATATCGGTGGTATGGATTGTAAAGTTTCGGAGTGCCTCCGACAGTTCATTCATGTTGTTAGCACACATGAAGAAATACATATAATTTTAAGTTAAAATTTTATTTATTAAATTAAATTTTCACAGAATCACAGAATGGCAAATTGAAAAAATTAAGTATTTCTAAATACTTAATTGGCTTAAATCAGTGGCTCTGATACCACCTTTTTCTGTCACGTCCCCTGACCCAGTTTCCCTGTTCGGATGCCGCGGGACAGAAAACCCGTGGTATTTGTATTTAATTTGGCAGCGGAATTTTTAACAGGTTCGTTTAAACTAAAAACACCCATTTATTTTATTTCCAAATTTCGGGACAAACCCCGTATTTTACAATAAAGGAATTCCACTGGGAAATCCCTTAGTTACAAAAACATGTTTATTTATTTACTGAGCCACTTCCTTCAAGCTGTAGTGCTACGCGGCACTTTTCCTGGTTCACAGTAAATCACCTGAAACATGTTTAAAAAGATTTTATCAGCGGGGAAATACTGGCGAGTCATTCAATTTGTACAAAACGACACATTGTTATAATTTACAGCATTAAGAGTTTTCACATTTGCCCCTATCTTATAATTAGCTGGTTTAGTTGTCACTCGACCGGATCTATGACTGTGGACATATCACTAAATTAGGATCGCCCACCTAAAGTGATAAATCATTAGTAGTAATGTGCACAAAACCCCCCACATACTGCCAGTAATTAAAGATTAGCAAAGACTTAATCACTGCAAAGTATAACTGGAAAACATTTAGGGTTTTGCAAATAATTTTGTAAAAAGAGAATGACTCACATTGCAAGTTTACTGGATAGATTTTGCCTACTGATTAAGCCTTGTAACCTAATTAAATGATGCCAACGAAACTAGGTTAGTAACTTAATACAACATTTACGATAAGCTCACGAAATCAAAACCCTCACGACGAATGACAAAGTATAGCCCGAGTTCGGGCAGCACTTAAACTTCCATCGGATCGGTTTCAATCGATCGGACATTGTATCGTAGCAGTGATTGAGTTATTACCCTGTAATCGTAGCAGCTCTTCGATACTTAAATCAATGGAGCAGTATAGAACGTCTTTTAGAGTAAATTTTCGAGCACAGACGAAAGGCCATGCAACGTACTATTTATAGCTGATTTTTGAGTTTTACAAGGCCCGCGTAAACTTGAAGGAACACCTACGTGGCCCGCGAGGGCCAACCTAGCTACAGCTAGGGCTGCCGTGTCACGGTGTAGGTCTGCCACGTGTCTGACACGTGGCCTAAAGCTTATCCGGAGCATGCTCAAGCTGTCGCGCCCCGCGTAAGCATTCCTTAAGTCTTACGCGGCCTGGGACAGATCAACAAATTTGAATTTCTTGATTTTTCATAAGGATTAGGGTTTTGGAGGTCCGAATTTCCACTTACGGAGTGTTTTGGGACATTTTTGCAGGTCCTTACACCAACACATAGCCACTTTCAATTAGAATAATGGCTAGACCGTTAGTGATTAATCACAAAGTCAAAGCTTAATTACGATATCTTTGACTTTCGGTCATTAAGCTAATAAAACTTTAACTATAGAATCTAAGAACACTTACTAGAGTCCTTAGCACGAATATTGAACTTCAGAAAGCTTCCTTGAACAGCAGGAGGCTTCAGAGAGTGAGTTTTGAAGTGAAAGTTTTTAAGTGTGCATGAACAAGTGAAAAATCAAGGCCCTTATATAGTTTTGGATGCTCTTGGATAATTGCAACTGTCCCTAGGATGTTACCAGATGTTCCCAAGTGTCCCTAGGGCAGTAAAAACCATTTACAAGCCCTAGGTATTGCTTAGAACTCATGCAAAGGTGGTGGACAGGCTGCAACATGCAGCTGTCCCTGTTTTGGTCGCTGGCACCATCTACGCGGCCTGCGAAGGAATTGAAGGTGGCCTACGCGGCCCGCGACGATGGGTAGTTCCTGTTAAAAGTTTGAAAACTTTTCATTTTCAATTCCTGGTCCATTTTAAGTTTAAATAACTTTCTTTTATTGCACTATTGACCCCCATAGTTAACTTTTAAGAGTCTTGGGTCACAAATTAACTCCGTTAAGCTCCCGGTTAGTTGTGAGATCACCCGAAAAGTCTTGTTTTCATCGAAACTCTATGAGATTACTATCCAATATTCGTGAAAGCAACAATATAATTATTACAAAGCTTTTGGGATCGTTAAAAGGTCACTCAGAGGTAACTTTTAACATGTTGACACATTTAACCCTTATGCTTGTAAAATTTTCATTTAAGCACCAACGACTCTTTTATGTCCAACAATTTATTCATTAAAAAATACGAAAGTCGCGTAAGGTCAATCAGAGGCACAAGTTAGGCATGTTGACATGTTGGATCCTTTTACATACATAATTACATTGTTTATCACTTATAGTCCTTCGAAAATCAGTTCATCACACGTTTAAAATTCATGACACGTGTCTTTATTACATTGGGCATGATTTTGCGAGGTGTTACACTTTCTATGGCTAGTAGTTGTTAAGGAGTGAGGATTTGTGATATAGAGTTAAGCTCCTTCAATGAGGAGGTCAGCTATTGGGTACGTTGTTGGCTCAACTAGTCTTTACCATGGGGCATTTTGGTGACCAACTCCTTAAGTTTGGAGACCGCAACTCCCAAGTTGTTCCTGGATAGATTTAGTGTATGTTGCCTGCAGGGTGGTCTTAAGTATGGTTCTACTATCTTTATATGAACCAAAGGGTTCATCGGGAATAGTAGAAGCCACCTCTACAATCCCAGCATCAGGATTTTCCTGAGTAGGATAAGCCCCTTCCTCATGTGGGTTAGGAATAGGTTTCTTTTCTACCTGAGCATTTTGTGGTTGAGTTGTGCTCATTGTTTGCTACAAGGATGTTCCTTCCTTCATGAGTTCATAGTCCAAACTACTGGTTGAAGTAGGTGCCGGTTTTATACAACAGAACTTGTTTGTGAGAGCTTCTGAGGAGTTAAGCTGGATTGAGGTTCAGTGGTCTGATGTAAAGAATTAAAATCAGCCTCAAACTGCTGAGTTTATGTTTCAGCAAGGTTCTCAGGGTCCTCATCTTTTTTAGTAACCTTTTTCTTTGTTATCTTTGAAGGAGTTTCTTTAGATTTTGAATGAGAGGATTTAGAAGTCTTTTGTACTTAAGACGTCTTGGTCAACGGGAGAAGTGGGCTCAGATGATTGTGAAAATCAACTATTGGATGTGTAGGATCATCAACTTGTATAGGCTCAGTTTCCTCAGTATTAGGCTCAGTTTTGACTTTTCCCATCCTAGTAAAGGTTTGAGTTAAAAGGGATTTGATGGGAAGAATCTTTCCCCTATTATAGACTTTATTAGGCAATTAATGTTGTAATATGGCCATCATTAGTCTAGGGTATATGAAAATTTTCTTTGAAAATTGTAGGTCCCCTATTCCCGTATGGATCGTAACAAGACTGTTAACTAATCAAGGATGCGGAATCTCCGTGATTAATCTTCGAACACAGAAACAAGAACGTTTAGATGAATAAGAACACACAATATTTCAAACCGATCTTCTATGATTATCAAACCCTTGAAACGTTTTACAATCACTCAAGATCTCCCTAGAACCTCACAGTCGATTTCTGTGTATTCTATAACTCTCTCACTTGAATGCTCTCTCAATTGTTCAAGATGTCTAAACTGGCTAACCTAATCCCTAAGGCTTAAGGCTATTTATATAGTTAAAGCCATACAAACCGAACTGGGCTAGGCTCAAATACATTGAGAACATAATTCGACTTGGACTTATACAAAACTCGGATTTAGTTGGGCTTCATAAACAAACTCGAATTCTTTAAGTCCAAAGACCAAGCCAAAGCTGTTGTCACATAAAATTCACCAACAAACTCCCCCTTGACAATAGCTTGCAAAGGAAACTTCTGTCTTCAGAATCTCACAGTCTTTGGTCTTTGGATAGCATCAGCTTCAACACGAATTCTGTCAGCAACAGACTCCCCCTAAGCTGATGTATCCAATCACCACATCTTCCAAGTTTTGATTCAACATTCCAAGTAAGTCTTCACAGCATCCATTCTGCATTGTAGAAAGAGGATTCTACCAAGCAGCAACAAACTCCTCATCTTATCTCATCAACTTCTCATCAACATACTGCTTCAATCTGTATACTATAAAACAAACATCTCGAGAAACCATAAGAATTTTTCAACAAGGATAAATAAATTATTATTATTATTAAAGAGATAATTAAACTGTATCACAGATTATGCCATTTACAATTTAGAACCAACACGCAACGATTTTTAAACAAACACCCTATAACCTGCATGATTTAAAATTTTGAACCCATTTTCTAACACCATCTCCCCCTATCGGTAACAACTCCTCCAAGAATAACAGTTTTCCGTACATTAAGAATTTTAACAGAAAAAGACACTATTTTTGGATTTTTATATTTTCTGAAAGCAAATAAATAACAAAAACAATAACCACTCTATTTTTGTGAGAATCACTGGTAAGAAGATCATATCAGTAACATCAAATTGTTTTCACACTATTAGATAATTCTTTATATAATTTTTCATGAAAAGTAGTCCAAGACGATTACCAGTATGCTTATCCACCTAAACAAAATGCATGAACATTTCAAGTACCATATCGTATGATACGTTAAGGTAATTTTATTACTGATATACTAGCGTGTCCCACTTCAGGATGTACCCCTGCGATCAAGGTATGCACAAAGATTCATCGTAGTAGGTGAGTATACTGAATTCATCCGTTTTGTTTTTCAACGTTTAGATAATTGGTGATTAGGTCAGTACTTCCGTACAGCAAAGAGACCAAAATACCTAACGAGGGCTAAGACAAATACCATTTTTTGTACGATTTATGCATTTTGCACATTTGAATGACTCTCTAGGAGAGCTTCTTCATTTATGGGTTTTGGCATTTTTAGCTCTTTTAAGATATCCTGGTTGTGCTTAGGTCAGCATGTATCTGGATGCTGCAGAAGGACAACCCTGATACCCCCGGATGAAATAAATAGTATAAAGACCCAAAACCTCAGATTTTGGCAATCTATCAACGCAAGATTTAAGGTCATTAAACCATATGCCACTGATGTGTTCCCCACTCATACTCAGTTCGTTAGGTTTATATCACATTGATAAGTTGATTATTTCATGTTTTTGCCTACTAGTACATCATATGACAAAGCTACTATCACACTTTTGCCTCCTGTTGGTTTGTCTAAGTTGGCCATGAGAGCATCAAGTTGAGCTTCCAATCTTTTATATTTTGCGTCCTTCTCTTCAGCTTCTTTTTCATAATCAGACTTTTGCTTTTCCTCTTTAGCTCCAGTTGTCTGATCAGCGTTGTCTTCTTCAGCTTCAATTTCCTTCTCAACTTCAACATCATCCACTGGCACCATCACTGCCATGAATGCCTGAGCGACATTCTCATCATCTTTGAGATGAACACTCCAGTCATACGAACCCTCTCATGCAGTAGAGATCAAAGCCCTTGAGTTAGAGTTGTTTGATGTATTCCTATTGTTTGAACTCTAACCCGAAGCCTCTTTTTTTTGACATTCCCTAGCAAAATGTCCATAACTTTGACAGTTAAAGCACCTTACTTTGGTCTTGTCAAAACCAACACTCTTGCCTACAAACTTCCTTCCTGTCCTGTTTATAAATCTCTTCACTCGTCTAGAAATCATGGCCATTTGCCATTGTAGATCCATATCCTCTAAGTCACCAGGGTCAATCTGATCATAATCTTCATCTAAAGTGGCAGGATCAGATATCTTCCCCTGAATATAGTTCTCATACGAAGCAACGAATGAAGCAAGTAGAGCAAGATGTTCTTCTGCAGACTTCACACTCATAGGCATCAACTTTGTACTGCTACTCTAATTAGTAGCTGATGTTCTCTTAGCTCCTGTTGATCCTCCTGAAGCAGCTACGAAACACACATCACCATCCTCATTCACAGTAACCTGCTCATTCTCACACGAAAGAAACGCAGTAGCAGAGTCGTTAGAAGCATTGTGAGACGAAGAAGATATAAGTCCATTGTAAATCCCTGGATCTTGAACCTGATCATATCCAGTTTCCTTCTTCTTCATATTGAGCTCGTAAGCTCTCAGCATACCAAACACTTCTTCAAGTTCCTTTGTCTCATAATCTGCTTCCCCTTTGATCATGAGAGTGTAGATATCCCATTTAGCAGGTAAAGCCTCAAGCAGCTTGTCATTTTTCTCTATGTCAGAGTAACTATCTATATCATAATTATCCATTTCTGACATCAGATGGTAGTATCGAGTGATGATATCCTCAAGTGATTCATTTCTCATATACTTGAATACTGCAAACTGCTTCTTCAGTAGGTCAACTTTGTTCTTTTTGACATATGCATTTCCCTCATATCTTTTCTCTAATTCATCCCACATTTCCTTTGAAGTAGTGTACTTCTTAAAGGTATGCTTGATGCCATCTGGTAAGGACATTTTGATGGCAGCCAAGGCTCTCTTTTCAGCCTCATACATCTTTTTATCAACATCTTTCATGTTAACGTAGGCTGTGACACGTTGTCTACCTTCAAAATCGTGTGTTGGGTTCGCATATCCATCTTGAATACAGATCCACATCCGTGTGTCCTGATATTCAATGAAAGATTGGAACCTGTCCTTCCATGTCAGATAATTTTCCACCTTCATCATCTTAGGCGGTTTGTTGGTTGTGCCAACCTCGTGCTCCATCCTCAAAAGTTCGTTCAAATTAGACATGTTTGACATTTTAACGTATAAGACTGGTAAAACCGAACAAAATTTGTCCGAAAAATGAGATTACAAAATTACACCGTTAGATTCATCTTCAAATTACGAATCCAATGATATATAATGTCGAAGACCTTTTTCGGGTGTAGGATCGGTGAATCGATCAAAACGAGTCAATCAGAAGAGTTCTAGAACAAATCAGAGGCGAAATTCATTGATTTGATCTTCATTCAGCTTGATATGCACTTAGAAGTAGATTAAATGTCAATTGTATTGATATCACAACGTTACACGAGCTGGCGACACTTCGGCAGAGCTTCGCTACCGGAATCAGAATGTTACAAATGAAGAACCAAGACCTCCTATTTATAGGAACAGCCAGGTCGCACGAACCAGACTAGTCCAGGTCGCACGGACTGGCCAGTTCGCACGGACTGGCCAGTTCGTACGAACTGGTCACTTCGTGTGAACCTGCTGTTTCAAACCTGTTTCCCGTTTCTTTCGTACAACGCGTCTTGGTCTATCTATCTAGTTACATGA
This sequence comes from Helianthus tuberosus, assembly GCA_030545235.1. Classification (NCBI taxonomy): domain Eukaryota; kingdom Viridiplantae; phylum Streptophyta; class Magnoliopsida; order Asterales; family Asteraceae; genus Helianthus; species Helianthus tuberosus. Next base: position 61,498 of record JARYGA010053675.1, read on the forward strand.
CTCGATACAAGACGAAGTCAACAGACATATGCACTAACAAACTCCCCCTTGGATGATGACGAGTCTTCAGTGTATTGAGTCTTCAGTCTTTATCGGTCTTCTTGTTCTTTCCAAATTATCTTTCTCTGTAAGCATCCTTCAATCTCTATCTTCTTCCAGAATCTCAATCTGACTCTTCAAATTCTCTTGATCAGATCTCTTGATTCCTTAAGCTCATCAGCATTAGCAGCTTCTATCTCGAGCTTTGTTCCAGAATCTGAGTTTGGCTCTAACGTCTTCAGACTCCCCCTTTTCATAAGCTGGGATCGCAGTCTGGAATTCTCTATCTGCAGGCTTTGGATCAGAAACCTGGCTCTATTACTTTCACAGGTTCTAAGATCGTAAACTGGCTCAAACTTTGCTCAGGCTTAGACACTGGGATCTAGTTCTACAGCTTTCACAGGTTCGGGAATGTCTCCTGGCTCTCCGTAGCAATCAGGATCAGGAACCTGGCTCTAATCTGCAAAATCCTCAGGAGTCGAAACTTAGCTCTTTCAAAGCTTTTACCTGCACATACTCTACCCAAAACATAAAACACCTTATGTTTAACAATTTTCATTTATTATCTCTGCTTAACCACTTGTATTCGAAACACTCAAATTTTGTTTCAAATTAATGAACCATTTAAACATTTCAAAATCATTTTTCATTTCAAACAAACTCTCTCAAACTTGTTGTTCAGTCTTACAGGTGAATGTACACAAATGATATCTGTAATGGGTAAATGCGAAACCATGAGAGCTCAGGCTAGAACTTCCGTTCAATCAGAGAGATGATGGTTCGTCTTTAGGTGTGTCCCCCTTAGGGATCTTCTTTTCAACAGCACATGATTAGCATTTTTCAATGTTTCATCATTTTTTATGCTGAGGGTGGGCTTTATGATTAAAGCAGTGTAGAGTATTATACGAGGACTAGGCTATTGCTCCCGCAAAATCAGAAGTCCCGGTATAATACCCCAGATATCATCACGCACAAAGACCTAGTATGTCAGAAATAGAAAGCCCTTCAAACAAGATTTCAGGGGTTACCTATATATCCGAGAGATGTTCCCCACGTGATAAGTAAGTATTTGATATTTAGGTTTATATCTCGAAAACAATTTACTAAGCGTGTAAAAACCTACTGGCATATCATCAGTGAGACCGTTTATCACATTTTAACTTTCCAATTCTTTAGCGTACTGTGATTGTCTACTGATGTACTATCATTTCCTCTTTTTTACAACAAAACTCATTTTTGATTTTTCAATGTTTTTGGTTTTTTGATTTTATCATGTTTTTGGATTTTTCAAATTTTCAAAATTTCTAAATTTTTTACTCCCCCTAAAATCAAAAATATGTTCCAATTTTTGATTTTCCGGGAAAATTTGAAAATCAAAGCAATAAACTGTACAAATAAAATGATAAACTGATGTGAATTGCTTCAATTCTCCATCCACTTGGCATAAACAATCAGAACTCCCCCTGACAACAAACTATTTTCCCATTATGATTTCAAAACACTTAAGTTTGTTTTAATCAAAATGGTTTTTCCGGAAAATTAGTTTTGTTTGTCATTTCACAAACATGGGGTTTCATCACATTGTTTTCAAATTACCATTTGTAAATACACTTTTCCTTTTCTTTAACCACTTGTATGAAAGTTAAATCAAGTTCAACTTAATGACCTTGATTAACCACTTGTAGGTTCTTCACATAAACATTTTTCAAGAATAATACCACTTATACGTCGAAATATCACAGCTGTGAAATATCACTTGAGAAAGATGCCGATTCCTACTCCCCAATTACCAACCTGGGAGTTCCGGCAAGTCAGGATTTTCAGCTAAAAAGATTCACCCAAGCCTGACGGTCTTTGGGTGATTCTGAGTCATCATCACTCGGTTTCTTTCCTTTCTTGTTCTTTTCATAGAATTCCTTTACCCCTTTGACCTTCCCGTCAACCATTTTTCAAAAAATATTTAGAACTTTAGGGTTAAAGGCCTTTTCAACATCAAATTCTTTCTTTTCAGAAAAGAATTGATTTGAAATCTCAATTTTGCCAATTTTTTGTTTTAAGTTTCTGTTTAACAATGGTGGAAAATTTGCATCATCCATTGTCGGAACGGAAATATCACTTTTTAGCTCAACTGGTGGCTCCTCTGACTTTGACGAATTAGATTCATCGCCAGAAAGTGGCTCCTTTGCTTCCGAAGAAACAAATTCATCGCCAGATTTAACATCTGATTTCTTAGCAACCCACGTTTGGTTGTTAAGATTCACTCTTCTTTTGTAAAAACTTGTTGAACTCTCACCAACTTCAAATGTAGAATTTTTAAACACTTTGAATTTTTCAATTGGTTATTCAGTTTTATCAACAACTTTTTCTTTGAGTTTAGAAGACACTCCCTGTTGTGTGTTGGTTGCCTTTGGACAATTCCGGGCGATGTGACCAACTTCATTACATCGGTAACAGGTTCTTGTCTCCTTCTTCTGAGCAACATCATTCTCCATTCCCTCTTGCTTCTTAGCAAGGAATTCGTTGTTCGTCTGCTTTCTGAACAAATTCTCTTTTTCTTCTTCAGAAGATGTTCCTGATACAAAAACAACTTTTGATTTAAAATGTTTAACATATTTTTCATTTTCTTTTGGAATAAAACCTAATCCTTTCTTTTTGAAATTACTGTTATGGTTTGGTTTCTTTCGATAACCCGAACCCGAACTGTAACCCTTTTTCTTGTTTAATCTTTGTTGAACTCTTGAAATATATTGTTTAGGTTTTTCAGTAAGATTTACATCTTTTATTTCAGAAATATTAATTTCTGTTAATTTGAAAAGCTTGTTAATCATTTCAATTTTAGCACCTCTTATTGGAAATTCTTCATCAGAATATAATTTGTCAGAATTATTCAAAGTATATGCTACTTTGAATGTTTCGTCATTCAAATTATTTTGTGACATCAGAAAATCCTTATTGTAAACCCTTTTGACTGATGATTTCGAACTGTCAAATGATGAACTTGAACTCTTAGATTCAGATTTTGACTCTGACTCCTCATCCTTATCCAACACCTGATCGACCACTTTCTTTATTAACTCGGACTCATGATCAGTGTCAGACGCTGTGAATGTGATGTCAATATTATCTGGCAATCCATCTGAATGTTCAGATTCCCATTTTAAATTGGTTGCCTTTTTTACTCTTTCTGAATTAGGATTTCGTGGAGAATATCCTTCTTCAAGCGGAGGTGGACACTTTGTATAATTGGTACTATGTTTCTTATCAGTATTCTTTACTTCAGATTTCTTCTCTTCAAACGCTTCCATTCCTTCTACTGTAGGGTAAATCCTGTCAATCACGTAAGAAGCACATGAATAACTTTTCAATAACCTGTTTACCCTCTCAGTTTCTATCCTCTGAGTTTCCAATTTTTGTTCAAGTTCAGCACATTTCTAAATGTACTGATTGATGATTTTCTGCTTTGTCATGAACGCTCCATTGAGTGTCTTCATAGCTATCTCTTGTTCATTGCTTGACTTGCTATATTGATTCATAGCTTTGTTTAAAACATCATAAGACTCTTTCAGACTGTTCATATTATGAATCAACTTGTTGTTGTGTCTTTTCACTGTATTACAATTTTCACACTTCTCAGGTTTGTTTTCAGTATCTGCTTCCTTCCCCACCTTGATAGCTGGAATTTCTTTATCCTGCTTCTTTACTTCTCGAACATTTTCCTCAGGTTTGACCTTTAATTCAACAGTTGCTGCCTTATGATTCTTCTTTTTTGCAGCTTGTCTTTCTTTGATCTCTTCCATTTTACTAGCAAAATACAAATTATACCTATCAGGTGAAAATTCTCTTTTATAATATTCAAGTTTTCGAATTTCTTCACTGTCATCATCACTCTCTTCATCTGATGAGAGATCAAAGATTGGTGCTTTTTCTGAAGCCTCTTCTGTTGAAACTGGTTCTTCTTCTTTCTTTTTAGGACTGAATTGCTGAGATTCATAATAAACATACGCTATTTCATTTTCAGCAGTTGAATCTTTAAACATTTGAGCAACAAATGCTTTAGAATCTGAAGTTCTATTAGGATCATAATGATCCCAATTAAAACCTTCTGGGATTCTTTCATCTTCTTGATCAACTAGATAAGCTTTCTTTGATGGCTCTTCGATCAGATCCTTCCTAGACGATTGTTGTTGATGCGGCTGTTGAGCAATTTGATGATAAATCGCTTTTCGATGATAATCATTGTTGCCGAATGGATTTTGAGCTCCACTTGCTTCGCGATTTGTGCATTCTCGCTTAAAGTGCCCCTTTTCCCTGCAACGAAAACAAGTAACTTTAGATTTATCAAAACCGAAAAGTGAAGTTCCAGCATCACGGAAATCATCTCTTCCAGTGATATGTTTAAACTTCTCAGCTCTTCTCAACACACTAGCCATACACCACTTTATATCCATTAACTCCATTTCCTCAGCATCAATCTGATCGTAATCCTCTTTGGTCAACATTGGATTACCAATCCTTCCGGCTACCAAACTTTCATAAGACTCTAATACAGTCACCAATAAAGACATATGACCTTTGGCTACCTCTTCCGAGAAATTCTGACCATTCTGAAGATGTAATGCAATGTTGCATTGTAGTACTTGGCCATTTTGAGAATTGGTTGCTGAAAAATTTGGATCAAATGATGGATATGAAGAGAATCCGTTATTGTTGTTTGATCCTTGAGATGACCCTCCAGAAGAACTGTTTGTGCTAAATGCAGTTTCGATCTTTGGTGCAATATTGGTTTTATCAATCGTACTTCCTTTGTAGTATAAACCAATGTCCTGTTCAACATTTGAATTCTTCATTTTTGCCGCCTTCCGTTGTTCCATCTCTTGAACTTCGAGTTTTTCAATAAACTTGCTCAGCGATAGATTTGCAAATTCACCATTATTCTTCAAAATCATAAGATACGTGCCCCAAACATCTTGTGGTAACGCATCGGCCAACTTTTCAACCCATTCTTCTCTATCTTTCTTGATATCCAATCGCTTCATGTTAACCACCAAATTGCAATATCTTTCTATAATCATTTTGGTGTTGCAGTTTTCAATCTATGAAATAGATCAAATTCTTTCTTCAAAAGTGATTTTTTGTTCTTGATCATGTCTTGACTTCCAACAAACTTTGTTTTTAATGCTTTCCACATTGAATGTGCACTTCCATTGTGTTGCAATAAGATCAAGATGTCTTCCTTAATGGCTTGTTGCAATATACTGATCATCATCTTTTCACTTTTGTATTTCTTTTTCTCTTTTTCATCTAAATTTTTAATCGCCACAATCTTTCCGTATTCATCAACCGGTCTAACATATCGTTCTTCAACACATTCCCACGCCTCTATGTGATTCGCTTGAACCCAATTTTCGAAACGTTCCTCCCATCCACTATACTCTTCGATATTCATGAGCTTAGGCGGCTTTTGCATGGTACCCATTTCATTTTCTAAGTTCACGTTCTGAGCCATAGTGATCGGTGTAGCAAATGCGTTGTAAAATTCAGAATCCATGTTTTGGTATAGAAAGTTCACAAAAACAGATTTGTTTAAACGATCTGACAAAAATTCCAAGCGATCTGAAATCTTAACCCGTACGAGTTGGTAATATAATCCAAACGACCTAACACTTCGTACGACCTGGATACACTTTCAAACGATCTGGATCTGGTGCGGTCTGGATCAAACCGTGTGACCTGAGTAACCACATGCGACCTCATCAACCCCAAATGATCTGAACTGAGTTTCACACGAACTGAACACTTCGTGCGAGCTGGATGTTTAGCCCGTGCGACCTGAATCAATTTCCAAATGACCTGGCTGATTTTCACACGATCTGAAGCTGAAATCACACGATCTGGATGTTTTTCAAGCGATTTGGTTCAAAAATCAAACGATTTGAATGAATATCCACTTCGTTTGAGGATTCTAAGTCCAAAAGTTCATGATTTTGTCAATTTTGATCAGGTTTTAGGTAGATTTACCGTCTAATTTGTTCACCGATTGTTTAAAACAGTGTTTTACGAGTTATATCACGAAATCAGATCATTTTAACCGTAAAAACTCAGTCAATTTGATGAAAAAGTGTAGAAAAGTGAGTAGAAATGAGATTTATCCGTGAAAACAAGCTGAAATGGTAAGAACTCTTCCTCCTGAGCTCTAATACCACTTGTAAGATCAGTGAATCGATCAAAACGAGTCGATCAGAAGAGTTCTAGAACAAATCAGAGGCGGAATTCATTGATTTGATCTTCATTCAGCTTGATATGCACTTAGAAGTAGACTAAATATTGATTGTATTGATATCACAACGTTACACGAGCTGGCGACACTTCGGCAGAGCTTCGCTACCGGAATCAGAATGTTACAAATGAAGAACCAAGACCTCCTATTTATTGGAACATGTCACACCCCCAAAATCCACATGCGGAGTATCACCGCTTGGAGGCGTGACATGACCAGGATCAAGCCACCAATCATATTGAACAATGTAAATAGTAAGTGTAATTCAACCAAACAATATGAAAGGTGTTCCAAAAACCAAAGTATAGTATCAATGTTTAGCGGAAGCATAACTGTAAAAACCCAACATAAGTATTAAGTTCACAGAGTGTAAATGTTTATCATGGAACTCAACAGTCCATGTGCCCACAACGATCGCGCCTCCTGTGCAAGCTCCAAGAGTACCTATGGTCCTGCAAGGCATGTAACAGAAAGTCAACAACTAGTTGAGCGAGTTCACAGTTGGTTGTTCAGTTATAGTAATCGTATTGTAAACCATGTGTTCGTTTAGTAACCCATATATCGTATGTACTTGAATCGCAGTCTCCTAGACATGTGTGCGAAGATTGTGGTGTATTTCCCAAGTTTTCTAGACTAGGTATATTTGTATCGCAGCCCACCCGGCATGTGTGCGAAGTTTAGAGTATGGTTCGCAGCCATTCCAGGCATGTGTGCGAAGATTAGTTCTATTATCGCAGCCATTCCCGGCATGTGTGCGAAGATTAGTTCTATTATCGCAGCCATTCCCGGCGTGTGTGCGAAGAGAAGTATATGTATCACTAGTCTAGCAGTACCTACCAATAACCTTCCTCTCCCGAGGCCTATGGTATGTAATTCCGATAACAATTTAAGCATAAGTAATCATCCAAACCCATTCCCAACCCCGGGAATCCCATGCCTTGGTAAGAGTGTGAACTCACCTTGGTTTGCTCGGTATGCTAAAGTATACACGCTCACAAATAATCAATCACGACCTATAGTACGCACGTATACTCAATCAGTTAAACTCGTAAAGATTCACATGCCATTTATGTCACGAAGTGTGTTTAAGCAATTATCATGTATCACATAAGCAATTAATCAAAGTCATGCAAATCCATGTTTCACATGAGGGCTTTCTCAGTTTATTCGAACAACATTAACCATTAACATGTCTAACGGCGTTTAACAGGTTTAACGAGGTTCCCCACTTGACAAGATTTACGCACTTAGCATAGAGAACATACGTAACAGAATCATTCAGAATTAATCAGAGTTATCATACACACATAACATACTGACATGTTTAATAGTGTTAGCAACTTAACATATTTGTCAAGTTAACAGAGTTAATAGAGCATAACAGAGTTAATAAACTTAACTTAGTTAATAGACTAAACATAGTCGGTAACTAACGGTATTAACAAACTATCAGATTTAATTAATTAACAGAGTAAACAGTTGGGCCGAAATCAACTTGACTTGGGCCGAAATCCCTTGTTGGCGAAAACACTTGGGCAACGAAATCCCAAAGTGTTTTCGTCGAGTACAATCATCATCATCATCAGTTACACAACAACCGCAACCCTAAACCACACTAACAGTTATCTAATAATGATACAATCGGACCAACCCTCTAATCATATAAACATTCTATTGAACCGAGATAATAGATCTGACAATTGTTTCTGAATCAATTGATACAAGAATCCATATGATGTCATAGTTGACTATTATTTTGATGGCCGACAACTAAATTAATTGACACACATCAATTTGATTTCAATAATTAATAATCATGCAATACTTACTGACAATTCCTATATTATCCACATGGCTTGATCATATCATTCATTATCACATTAACAGACATACACGATTAGTCAAATCATTCAATATACATGGTAGTTTGTCGATAATATAAATATATATAACGATCACGAATCCCCACAACACTCAATAAAACAAGCACAATCAATTATGCTAAACACATAACAGTACAGAAGACATGCATGATACGAGAAGTTAATTCAAAACATAAATTATTACACTAACCGAATACTAGTTGCTGCTTCGAAGGGGGTCTGATTTCAAACAAGGTGAAGGCAGCCGTCGGGTTTCAAAGAAAAGGAGAGAGAGTGAGAGATATCTAGGGTTGTTACCGGTTACCAAAACAAACTCACGCAAGGGTTGGACAAAAATATAACACATTCGCTACTGGGCCGAAGCCCATTCTCCTCGCAAGCCCATTCTGACGAAAACTCTTAGGTGTTTTCGTCCAGTGGTGTATTCGACTAGAGAGGTTTTCGTGTGGGGGTTGTTTTCGGCAAGAATTTATGAATTACACATCACTATCAATACAATAAGCATACATCTCACATAGACACTTATAATGCACATCATCACGTATATAAGTAATCATAATACGGTTTAACATTTTACAAGCGTGTACGGTTGTGAAACAAACAAGTCAATTAACGTGTAATAGTGCGAAGATGGAATCTTGGAAACTCGAGTTGTCACATTATCCCCAACTTGAAAGAAATTTCGTCCCGAAATTTAGTACGCGGTTACTGAGGAAGCTAGTTAAGTTACGTAGTTTACTGGTTTTCCTGGGGTGTCACATCATCCCCCCGTTGATTTGGAATTTCGTCCCGAAATTCTGTAGTAGCTTCAGCCTCAGTAGTGGTTGCACTGTTTCCGAACAACTGGGGATACTTGAGTTTCATTTGATCTTCTCGTTCCCAGGTCAACTCTGGGCCACGACGGGAGTTCCAACGAACTCGAACAAGAGGTATTCTGGTGTGTTTGAGGACCTTAACATCCCGGTCCGTGATTTCAACTGGTTCCTCGACGAATCGCAACTGATCGTCGATAGTGAGCTCCTTCAAAGGAACTATGAGGGTCTCATCTGACAGGCACTTCTTCAGATTCAACACGTGAAAGACGTTGTGAACTGCACTGAGTTCAGCTGGTAAGTTCAGTCTGTAGGCCACTTTGCCTATTTTCTCAATGATTTCGAATGGTCCGACATATCGCGGACTGAGCTTGCCTCGTTTGCCAAAACGAACCACACCCTTCCAGGGTGAAACTTTGAGTAGCACTCGATCCCCAACCTAGAACTCGAGTGGTTTCCTGCCCTTATCGGCGTATGCTTTCTGACGGTCACGAGCTGCCGCCATGCGTTGTCGTATTTGAGCAATCTTTTCTGTTGTGTCTACTACCAGTTATGGACCTGTGATTTGACTATCACCCACCTCTGCCCAACAAAGAGGTGATCGGCATTTACGCCCGTACAATGCCTCGAATGGAGCGGCTTGAATGCTGGTGTGGTAACTGTTGTTATACGAGAACTCCACTAATGGGAGGTGTTTTTCCCAGCCGTTGCCAAAATCAATTACACACGCACGAAGCATGTCTTCTAAAGTTTGAATAGTGCGCTCAGACTGCCCATCCGTCTGAGGATGATAAGCTGTGCTCATGTCTAAACGAGAGCCAAAAGATTTGTGCATTGCTTGCCACAGTTCTAAAGTAAAGCGTGCGTCACGATCAGAGATAATAGAGGTTGGCACCCCGTGCCTTGAAACCACTTCTTTTAAGTAGATGTCTGCTAAGGTAGAGAACTTGTATGTTTCCTTAATAGCCAGGAAGTGTGCAGACTTAGTGAGTCGATCCATGATCACCCAAATACTATCATTCCCACGTTGAGATCTAGGCAGGCCAGTAACAAAATCCATGGAAATTTGCTCCCATTTCCATTGTGGTATCTCAGGTTGTTGGAGTGGGCCTGAAGGTTTCTGATATTCCGCTTTGACTCTTGCACAAGTCAAACACTTGCTAACGTAAATTGCTATGTGAGCTTTCATGCTAGGCCACCAATATGTGGTTTTCAAGTCGTGGTACATCTTATCCGAACCAGGATGTACTGAGTAGCGGGACTTATGAGCTTCATCCATTACAAGCTCGCGTAAGTTACCATAGAGTGGGACCCAGATGCGTCCTGTTACATAGTAGGCGCCGTCTGCCTTTTGTTCTAACCGTTTCCTTGAGCCGCGTAGGGCTTCAGCCCAGACGTTTTCTGGTTTCAATGCTTCTACCTGAGCATCTCGTATCTGTGAAGGAAGACTAGACAGAATAGTGAGTTGCAACGCTCGTACACGCCTAGGTGTAGTATCCTTTCGACTGAGGGCGTCAGCCACTACATTGGCCTTGCCTGGATGGTACTTTACAGCACATTCATAATCGTTCAGTAATTCGACCCATCGACGTTGTCGCATGTTCAACTCTTTCTGCTTGAAGATATGCTCGAGACTCCTGTGATCGGTGTAGATGGTGCACTTGGTGCCGTACAGGTAATGTCTCCATATCTTGAGCGCGAAAACAGCAGCTCCCAGCTCTAAATCATGTGTAGTGTAATTCCGTTCGTGAATCTTAAGTTGGCACGAAGCATAAGCAATGACCTTTATCCCGTTGCATCAACACACATCCAAGACCTTGGATGGATGCGTCGCAGTGGACTACAAAATCGTCCGTGCCTTCAGGCAATGAGAGGATAGGTGCGCTACAAATTCTATCCTTTAAGTGCTGAAATGCTGTTTCATGTGTATTACCCCAACGGTAAGCAACACCTTTCTGTGTCAGTAATGTAAGTGGCTGTGCAATCTTTGAGAAGTCTTTGATGAACCGTCTGTAATAACCCGCCAAACCCAAGAATTGGCGTATTTCAGTTGGTGTGCGAGGTGCAGGCCAGTTCTTGATCGAATCTACCTTGGATGGATCGACATGAATCCCATCCTTGTTCACCACGTGGCCTAGAAAGTGGAGTTCACGAAGCCAGAAGTCGCATTTTGAAAACTTGGCGTACAGCTGTTCTGCTCGAAGGAGTTCCAAAATGAGTCGTAAATGATGCTCGGTTTCCTCCTGACTCTTCGAATAGATCAGGATGTCGTCAATGAAAACAATAACAAACTTGTCAAGATAAGGTTTGCACACCCTGTTCATAAGATCCATGAAAACCGTAGGCACGTTCGTTAATCCGAATGGCATGACCAGAAATTCGTAGTGACCGTAGCGTGTTCTGAACGCTGTTTTGGAGACGTCCTCGTCCCAGACTCTCAATTGATGATAGCCTGACCTCAGGTCAATCTTCGAGTAATAGCTCGACCCTTGCAACTGGTCGAATAAGTCGTCGATGCGTGGAAGAGGATAGCGATTCTTCACGGTCACCTTGTTCAGTTCGCGGTAATCTATGCACATGCGGAAGGTACCGTCTTTCTTCTTCACAAATAATACTGGGTGCTACTCCAGGAGCTAGCTCGATCTGAAATTAGACCTGGCGATGAGGCGGTAGCCCAGGTAAATCTTCAGGAAACACCTGAGGAAAAAATCGCGTACTACTGGGATATCCTCGATCTTCTTCTCTTTCGTTGATGCATCAGTAACGAGTGCTAAGATAGCAGTGTGGCCCTTTCGCAAACACTTCTGGGCCTTAAGAAAGGAGATAATGCCCACAACAGCACCACTCTTGTCGCCTTGAATCACGAGAGGTTCTTTACCTGAACGGGGAATACGAACAATCTTCTCTTTGCAAGGATCTCTACTTGCTGTTGGGATAACCAATCCATTCCAATGATGATGTCGAAACCATCACAACGTTGGGGTTATTCCTAGCATCACCCTGACCAATCACGAACACTCGACCCCTGGCACCATTGCCGTTGTTATTACCCCCATTGCTGCCTCCATTATTGTTCCCGTTTCCGTGGTTGTGGTTCTGATTCTGGTTCTGGTTCAACTGTGGGCAGTGTCTCTTGAAGTGACCTTAAGCACCACACTGATGGCATCCCCTGTTACCCTACTGTTGCTGCTGATTCTGTGGAGCTTGTGGTTGCTGTTGTCGGTTCTGGTTTGCAGGACGTGAGCTTCTACAATCTTTGGCTCCATGACCAAGTTTGTTGCATCTCTAACAACGATCTTTGTTGCACTGCCCGCTGTAGTGCAAATTACATCGATTGCACTTAGGGTGGTTTCCCCTGTATCCACCCTGACTTCGATTACCAAGAGACTGCTGACTGGGGCTCATGTACTCATCCATTTTTCGCTGCAGTGACTGAGACTGAACTGAAGTGGAACCCTTGCTCAAATTTCCATCCCACTTGCGTTTGTTGTTACTGGGAATAGCAGAAGTAGTAGTAGTAGTAGTAGTAGTAGTAGTAGTAGTAGTAGTAGTAGTAGTAGTAGTAGTAGTAGTAGTAGTAGTAGTAGTAGTAGTAGTAGTAGTAGTAGTAGTAGTAGTAGTAGTAGTAGTAGTAGTAGTAGTAGTAGTAGTAGTAGTAGTAGTAGTAGTAGTAGTAGTAGTAGTAGTAGTAGTAGTAGTAGTAGTAGTAGTAGTAGTAGTAGTAGTAGTAGTAGTAGTAGTAGTAGTAGTAGTAGTAGTAGTAGTAGTAGTAGTAGTAGTAGTAGTAGTAGTAGTAGTAGTAGTAGTAGTAGTAGTAGTAGTAGTAGTAGTAGTAGTAGTAGTAGTAGTAGTAGTAGTAGTAGTAGTAGTAGTAGTAGTAGTAGTAGTAGTAGTAGTAGTAGTAGTAGTAGTAGTAGTAGTAGTAGTAGTAGTAGTAGTAGTAGTAGTAGTAGTAGTAGTAGTAGTAGTAGTAGCACCGATGCGCTTAGGTAGCCTGTTCTGTTCCACTGCCTGGTCTGTGAGACGATGAGCAAGACGAGTAACATCCTAGATAGTAGCAAGGTTAGCAGCAGTTACATGGCTTTGAATCTCTGGTACTAAGCCTTTGAGGTACAGCTCAATGTGCTTGATGGGAGGATCCACCATAGTTGGACACAAAATTGCCTGTTCGTTAGATCGCTTCGTATACGCCTCTATCTCTGACCCCGTCATCTTCAAGTTAAAGAACTCCACTTCCAGTTTGTGGATGTCATCAAGGTTACAGTATTCTCGCTTGATCAGTTCCTTAAAATCATTCCATGGGGTGGCATTAGCAGCCGCCAGCCCCAGCATCTAACTTGCGCGTTCCACCACGTTAGCGCAGTGCCTTCGAGAGTACCAGTGGCGTATTTCACCCTACGAGCCTCAGGGCATTCACACATCTCGAAGATCGATTCGAGCTTTTCAAACCAATGGAGGAGTCCAACGGCCCCCATTCAGTGCCACTGAAAGTACTAGAACGACAGTCCATGAAAGTTTGGAACGTGCACACAGGTGGTTGAGCGTGTTGACCTGTCGTGTGCGTAAGAGTAAACATACTTGAGCACGAGTGTTGGTTTACGAGAGTAGGATCTAAAGATCCTAGAGTAAGTGGTGATGGCAGGTTACACCTCCTGCCTGGGCAGCTGCAAGTGCTGCAGTAACTTGTTCAGTGATCGAAGCCGCCAACTGAGCTTGAGTTAGGTTAACGCGTCCACTCATGATCTTGATATCAAGGAGAACATGAGTGAGAGAGGTTCGCGAAAGTGCAATGTCAGAAGAGAGTGAGCACAAAAGTGTTTCAATCAACAGTCGTTACGTTTATCTAAGCATACCACGAGCAAAGTTCTATGTAATTCTAGCAAGTAGGCAATAAAACATATACCATATTACCTAGAATGTTGAGTCTTGCATGTGGAGCGAAGCGTCGTTGTGGATCGTTGAGCATTGTACAGGTTATAGTCTGGTTTTACCAAAAAAAAATTCCCCTTTTTAAAACCAAGTTCACTATAACCAATGGCTCTGATACCAATCTGTCACACCCCCAAAATCCACACGCGGAGTATCACCGCTTGGAGGCGTGACATGACCAGGATCAAGCCACCAATCATATTGAACAATGTAAATAGTAAGTGTAATTCAACCAAACAATATGAAAGGTGTTCCAAAAACCAAAGTATAGTATCAATGTTTAGCGGAAGCATAAATGTAAAAACCCAACATAAGTATTAAGTTCACAGAGTGTAAATGTTTATCATGGAACTCAACAGTCCATGTGCCCACAACGATCGCGCCTCCTGTGCAAGCTCCAAGAGTACCTATGGTCCTGCAAGGCATGTAACAGAAAGTCAACAACTAGTTGAGCGAGTTCACAGTTGGTTGTTCAGTTATAGTAATCGTATTGTAAACCATATGTTCGTTTAGTAACCCATATATCGTATGTACTTGAATCGCAGTCTCCTAGACATGTGTGCGAAGATTGTGGTGTATTTCCCAAGTTTTCTAGACTAGGTATATTTGTATCGCAGCCCACCCGGCATGTGTGCGAAGTTTAGAGTATGGTTCGCAGCCATTCCAGGCATGTGTGCGAAGATTAGTTCTATTATCGCAGCCATTCCCGGCATGTGTGCGAAGATTAGTTCTATTATCGCAGCCATTCCCGGCGTGTGTGCGAAGAGAAGTATATGTATCACTAGTCTAGCAGTACCTACCAATAACCTTCCTCTCCCGAGGCCTATGGTATGTAATTCCGATAACAATTTAAGCATAAGTAATCATCCAAACCCATTCCCAACCCCGGGAATCCCATGCCTTGGTAAGAGTGTGAACTCACCTTGGTTTGCTCGGTATGCTAAAGTATACACGCTCACAAATAATCAATCACGACCTATAGTACGCACGTATACTCAATCAGTTAAACTCGTAAAGATTCACATGCCATTTATGTCACGAAGTGTGTTTAAGCAATTATCATGTATCACATAAGCAATTAATCAAAGTCATGCAAATCCATGTTTCACATGAGGGCTTTCTCAGTTTATTCGAACAACATTAACCATTAACATGTCTAACGGCGTTTAACAGGTTTAACGAGGTTCCCCACTTGACAAGATTTACGCACTTAGCATAGAGAACATACGTAACAGAATCATTCAGAATTAATCAGAGTTATCATACACACATAACATACTGACATGTTTAATAGTGTTAGCAACTTAACATATTTGTCAAGTTAACAGAGTTAATAGAGCATAACAGAGTTAATAAACTTAACTTAGTTAATAGACTAAACATAGTCGGTAACTAACGGTATTAACAAACTATCAGATTTAATTAATTAACAGAGTAAACAGTTGGGCCGAAATCAACTTGACTTGGGCCGAAATCCCTTGTTGGCGAAAACACTTGGGCAACGAAATCCCAAAGTGTTTTCGTCGAGTACAATCATCATCATCATCAGTTACACAACAACCGCAACCCTAAACCACACTAACAGTTATCTAATAATGATACAATCGGACCAACCCTCTAATCATATAAACATTCTATTGGACCGAGATAATAGATCTGACAATTGTTTCTGAATCAATTGATACAAGAATCCATATGATGTCATAGTTGACTATTATTTTGATGGCCGACAACTAAATTAATTGACACACATCAATTTGATTTCAATAATTAATAATCATGCAATACTTACTGACAATTCCTATATTATCCACATGGCTTGATCATATCATTCATTATCACATTAACAGACATACACGATTAGTCAAATCATTCAATATACATGGTAGTTTGTCGATAATATAAATATATATAACGATCACGAATCCCCACAACACTCAATAAAACAAGCACAATCAATTATGCTAAACACATAACAGTACAGAAGACATGCATGATACGAGAAGTTAATTCAAAACATAAATTATTACACTAACCGAATACTAGTTGCTGCTTCGAAGGGGGTCTGATTTCAAACAAGGTGAAGGCAGCCGTCGGGTTTCAAAGAAAACGAGAGAGAGTGAGAGATATCTAGGGTTGTTACCGGTTACCAAAACAAACTCACGCAAGGGTTGGACAAAAATATAACACATTCGCTACTGGGCCAAAGCCCATTCTCCTCGCAAGCCCATTCTGACGAAAACTCTTAGGTGTTTTCGTCCAGTGGTGTATTCGACTAGAGAGGTTTTCGTGTGGGGGTTGTTTTCGGCAAGGATTTATTAATTACACATCACTATCAATACAATAAGCATACATCTCACATAGACACTTATAATGCACATCATCACGTATATAAGTAATCATAATACGGTTTAACATTTTACAAGCGTGTACGGTTGTGAAACAAACAAGTCATGTCAACAAACAATCTAACCAATTAACGTGTAATAGTGCGAAGATGGAATCTTGGAAACTCGAGTTGTCACAGAACAGCCAGGTCGCACGAACCAGACTAGTCCAGGTCGCACGGACTAGCCAGTTCGCACAAACTGGTCACTTCGTGTGAACCTGCTGGTTCAGACCTGTTTCTCGTTTCTTTCGTACAACGCGTCTTGGTCTATCTATCTAGTTACATGACTCGATACAAGACGAAGTCAACAGACATATGCACTAACATCGGGATTTTCCAACGGTGCAAATGGTTTGCTGAGATGTGCTAAAAATCCAAGGATTCCAACGGTGCAAACGGTTTATATGGTCAATCTCAGTGTGCGATATCCTTTATGCGACTGGTCAAACGGGTTAATCTCAGTGTGTGATATCCTTTGTGCGACTGGTCAAACGGTGCGATCAAACAAGTGTGCGACGTAGTTACTGTGCGGCCTGTACTGTGCGACTGATCAGTGTGCGACCAGGATCAGTGTGCGTTTGGAACTGCGCGACCAGAGTATTGTGCGAGCCCAAGTTCAAGTGTGCGGCCCATTTATTTAATTGGGTGGCCCATAACATTAAAGTGTATGATTCAGTATGTAGTGTGCGACTCAGTTGGGAGTGTACAGCTGTTAAGTATGCGATTTCATAAGGGTGGAATTTTTCTTGGCTAGCATAGCTAATAATTCACTGTTTCGTGAATAGAGAATTATCCATAGCACATCTCAGCAAACCGTTTGCACCTTTGGAATCCTTGGATTTTTAGGACAAATAAAAAGATCACTAGTTTGAATGCTCTATCAACACATGTCTCATCAGACCATTTAGAGTCATGTTGATCTGAGAAGTTCTGTGAGGAACTCAATTTTGTGCTTATCAACTCTTTTAAAGAAACGGCCTTCATTCCACTTTAAGTCTTGGGAGTGGAACCACTTGACCCCAGTGTGAGATTGTATCCTAAACCAAATTTTACACTGCTTTTAGTTTGCTGGTTTAACTTGGGTAGATTCAAGTTAGTTTAACTTGGGTAAATTCAAGCTTCTTTTAGTGGAATCACTCTACCCATTTTTTACAATTTACATGGGTAGATTCAAGCTTCTTTTGACAAGTTTGATATGTTGACAATAGTGATCTAATCTGTGCACTTTGAAAATTTTCTACATTTAGATTTGAAATGATTGGGTCTTTTTCTTTCTAAATCTATTTGTGAGTACTAATGGCTTGTACTAGAAGTTTCCTAGAATTCTCAGATTTCTCAAGAAGCATGATATTCACTACTTTCATATCCTTAAATGCTTGAATACATTTTTTAGAGCAAAGTTCTGATAGTATTTTTGAGGATATGTCAACACTCTGAGGAGTTTCAGGAATTGTTGATCTAGCATGTGGAATAACGCACAAATCACCAGTTTCACTAGTGCCTTGGTCAAAGTTTTCCCTAAAGGTTTCCAAGGCAGCTAATGTAAGATTCTTGTGACCTTGGTCCATATAAGTGCAAAAATTGTAACAATAGATCAATCAGATTTTAGTGACATTAGGGGAATGTTGTCTCATGTGATCCATCCTGAAGAACAGATGATATAAAACCAAAACTGGTTCTACAACAACTGATCCTAATAACAGGGCTTTGAACTACTTTTCCCTCCAATGGTAATGGCATCCAACATTTGATGATCTCTAAAGTCTGCTGATACTCAAAGTCTGTTATATATAAAGAACTGCTGAAGTCTAAAGTCTGTTGAAGACCTATCATCTGTTGAAGTCAAAGAATTGCTAGAAGTCAAAGGCCTGATCAACCTTTATGGAAAGCACTGCTCAGTCTTCATCAGTGGTTAAGCCCATCAGTGGATAACTTCATCAGCAGTTAGTTAATCAATGTCTTAATGTAATAGTGTTTGTAATTTGCAGTGTTTAGAGGTTGTTAAGATTGTTAGCTGTCACTGTCTAGGTGATGTCAGCAAAGATGCTACAGTGGTTAGGATTGTACTATAAATAGACAGTGCCTGTACTGTTCTATCAGCTTTTTCACACACTTGCATCTTGTACGAACTAACACTAGTGAGCTCAGGCTGAGGGGGAGAAAGTGTTCATGCATACGTTGAATATTTTGTAATGAAATCATTCGACACAAAGTATATATGATCAAACCTTTTCTTTCCTTGTTTGTGTTATAAAGTTTTTCAATCATCCCGCTGCAAATTATCATCTTTTTATCTTCTTCCATTTATCATTTCTTATAAAAAAAACACAAATAAGTAAACTTAGATCCTAACAGGGAAATATTGTGATATTCATTGTAATGTCCATGTGTTGATACATAATGTCGGTTGCCTACGTCATCGAGTTGTGTCATATGTAATAGGATTAACTTGTTAGATTTTGTGATTGTATGTAATAGGTTACATCCCTACAGTTGAGCACATCTGCACGGATGAGCTGGTCCGCACGGATGTCTCTCATCTTTACGGAAGAGTAGGTTAGCCCCAAATGTGCCATGATGTCTATAAATAGCCTGTGAGGACCAAGTCATTTGTAATTTGCAGAACTAACGGCGAAGCCTTGTCCAGTTGAATTCTTGGATGTAAATTGACTTTATATGAATAAAAATGTTGAAAATGAACTAATCTTGTGTTGTCACGTAATCATAATGAATTCCGTGAATTGTGACTAGGTTATTAGATATCACCGGAACCTAACATTAAGATAACCGATCCTCACAAGTGGTATCAGAGAAGGATGGCTGATATCTGAGACATTTCATAAGATTTGGACATTAGAAGACTTCTTTCTACTCTTTTTCTTTAATTTTTACATCTCCTATGGTTAAAATGGACTGATTTTTTCAAGGGTTGTAAAAAACACATTTTTAACAAATCCTATAAAAATTTCAGCTTAAAATTCAAACGTTATCATGCTAAAATTTTCAAAAAACTAGAAAACTAGTTTTTCACCTTCGTACGAACATACTCGTCCGCACGAACTAACCTTCGTCCGTACGAACCAGTTACGTCCACACGGAAGAGACATTTATTTGTTTGAAATTTTTTTCATCCGCACGAAATAGCTGCTTTTTGTTTGGAATTGTTGTTTGATTCGCATGAACCAGGTACCTCGCACCAAATTTGTTCATCCATACAAGGAAATCTTTGTCAAGCTATTTTTCTGCTCGTCCACACGAAACCTTCATCAATCCAAAAAATTGTCATTCGTTCAAATTTGACCTCATCCGTTCCAAACTTCTTTCATCATGGAAAACGAGTTCTATAATGCTATTGCAACCACTCCCACAACCGTAGTCCAAAACATGAACTTAGATAATGAGATGGGCACCATGACCAAACCTCCTAAGTTGATATGTATGTAAGACTACAAGGGATGGCATGAGAGATTCGAAAATTGGATACAAGCTAACTACTTGTAGTGATGGCTCTCCATAGAGCAAGAATATATCATTCCAACCGTGGAAGGTGGTGAAAAAATTAGCGTTACTCAAATCCCACAAGGTGATAGACAGAAGTTCGTTAAAGAAAAGAAGATGTTGAATTTGCTCCAACAAGCAATCAAGGAAGACATTTTCACTTTCCTTCAACATCAAGGAACCGCTCAATCGATATAGAATGCTTTGAAAGTAAAGTATCAAGGAAGCTTATCTATGTAGAAAAGCAAGAAATCTCTTTTAAAGAAAGAATTCGACATTTTTACAGCTTTAAGAGGAGAGTCAATAAAACAACTCGTTGAAAGATACTGTCATCTAGTTGCGAATGAAACAGTTGAGAATTAATAAAGAAGATGACGAACGAGTGGATAAATTGGTAGATGCTTTATCACAAGGCAAGTGGTCAACATACCTGATGATTTTAAAAAGCAATACTAAAGAATATAACAGCTTAACACTGGTAAAGTTCATTGAAAAATTAGAAGCTCATGAACTAGAGCCATGCAAGATGGCAAAGATGAAAAGTGCAAATGTTCAGCAACACGTTGATTTGTACTACAAAGGAAATGGTTCAGCGAATATTCAAAGCCCCAAAAATTCAAACAGCGTTAAATGCTGACACGTCATCTGGAAATGCATCAAGCAGTACTAGCAGTGGTGGTGGTTTTTCTTCATATCCAAATTTTGAACTGAATGCTCCAACCTACAGTCCACAATCTTCACAAAGCTCAAACAATTATTCAAGCCGGAATAATTCAAATCCTCACTTACTACAATGTAATATAGCCGTTAATCTACAAAATGCTCAGGGTTTAACAAAGCAACCACAAAGGAGCACATGACGTTTCTTGCATCCATTCTTGAGTTATATGAGTGCTTGATCGCAAGAAGGATGGGAAATTCGAACATGACCAAAGAGGATTACGATCAGATTGATCCAGAAGAAATGGAGCTAATCGATATTAAGTAGTGCATGGCGAGTGTGATACGTAGAGCTCAGTAATTTATGGAGATCCTTGGAAGAAATAGCATTGGAGGGTCGGATTCCAAGTTAGGGTTTGATAAGTCTAAAGTGACATGCTTTAAATGCAAAGAGAAGGTCCAGTTCAAACACGAATGTCCAAACAGAGAAGTTAATGGCAACAGCAACCCGTTTGGTGGTCACTATTACAAAAAGGTTATCTACCATAAGAATTCTCAACATCCGTCGCCGAATATATCAAGGCCAATCATGATTGAAGATGGATCAAAATCCAAAGATAAGGCATTGGTTGTAACTCAAGAAGATGAAGGGTTCAACTAGAATAATCTTATTCCTATAATCAACAGCCTTGCACTAATGGACGAGATCGTGGAATTGGGAAAACCTGAAAATAGTGTGGATGAAGAGAAGGTTGAAGAAGCTGCTGAAGAAGTTTGTGCTGAAGTCAAATTTAATGAAAATCTAGAAGAATTTTATGATACTGAAGTATCAGTTTTGGATACTGAAAATTTTCAAATTCCTACTAAAGAGGTTATTAATGATGCATTTAGTTCTATCATACCTCCTGATGTTTTCAAATCTTTTGCAGGTTTCTTTGGCGAAGAGGGAAACTACAGTGATCTACATTTTGATGAAGATAAGAAAGAACATGTAGAAGAGATCATCGATGTGTCTAAGGAGATGAACATTAAAAATATGAAAGAGATTGCTGAAAAAGCCATGATGGCTCAACTGAAAGAGGTAGTGAAAACCTCTGAAGAAGAATAGAAAATGGTATTGAAGAAGTTAAAAAATGATAAAACAAACAAATCAGAAACATCCTTTCAATGCAAGAAATTCATTGAACCTTACAACTCATGCATTGAAAAGGATGAAAACTATAAAGTGTTGAAAAAGCATACGGATGATTTGACGTATGACTTGAAGAGTGTGAAAGAAGGATACGATAAACTGGAAAAATCAATTAACCAGTTTCCTGTAGCTAACAATGAAAATGATGCAACAATTTCAATGCTCAAGAAAATTGTTTTAGACAAACAAATGGCAATTAATACTCATATCGATATGATTGCAAAGCTTAAACAGGAGTTATAAACAGCTAGGATTGAAACTGAACGTGCTGATAAAAAGTTGATAAGCTACTCGACAGCATCTTATGTCCTAGATTGCATACTTCCCAAGCCTACAGGTAAGGATGAATCAGGGGATAATTATCGTGTTCCGCCACCAATGTGGAATAAATATTCGAAAAAGAATCCAGATGGGGTAGATAAGGCAATGAACATTAAATTGAAAACTGAACTAAAAGATCAACTGCCTGATTGTAACTCCTCGCTTTTAGAACTTTCCTTATTTAGAAAGTTGTCTTATAATCTATTTCGGGAAACCCATATCTCTTGTAATCATATTTTTGAGACCTTGATCATAATAAATTGATCATTTTTAAAGGAATTTTATATTGTATATTCATACTTGTTTATACATTCAATTCATATACATACTTGATACACGTTCGTCACCCTCGTAAACACATGCTTATTTTACACGCAAACGATCGTAAATACGTATTTTATACATTTTATAAATTCAAATACTTAATTTTATATTTACAATACATAATCCATCCTTTAAATGTATTATATACTTAATTATGTGTTAAATATACAAGAAATACCACAAAATGCCTCAAGAACCAAACCTCATGGACTAAAAGTTACAAAAGACGAAAGTTTCCTGGTAAGGGCCGTGGCGCTACGCGTAGCCCACCCCCATTCACCTACGCGGGGCGTCTAGCCCCTGAATCCACAGAAAATTGTTTCTGGTCACGAGATTGGCCAACTCTCAACCATATTTCTCACCCGATCACTTCTAATCTTCATTTAACACCAAACCCTAATCCTCCACTATATAAACAAGCCTCCTAACACTCATTATCACTTTTCCAACTCATTTACACTCTCAAAATGCTCTCAATTTAGCTGGAAACACAAGTTTTGGAAGATTGTTCTAAGTGCCAAAGTGAACACTTTTCTTCAACTTTCTTCACCATTTCTTCTTCTACAGAGCTTGGAACACATCTAGGAGTGTTTCCACAAGATTACCATGGTAATCTAAGGTGGAACATCACCATTTTGAGTTCCAAACTTTTTGTTTTGGGAGAATACTTGTTAACCTTTTATAAAACTATGTTTTCTTGATTGTATCTTGTGCCTACTTGCTCTTGAACTTATCTAAGGTTATGAGACTTGTTAGGAGTTGATTCATATGAAGTTTAAGAGGTGCAAACACCTCTAAAATTTTTGTTTTGGTTCAATGTTCATGTACTTTTGTTATTTGCTAAAACTTGGTGGAATCTTGAATCCACCAAGCTCACACCTTCACCTATAGTTGTGGGTTTGTGTTGAGATTGATTCTCACCAAGATATGGGTTCAAAAACACTTTAATTTCAGTTTATACATGTCCTAATCCTAGTGATGAAAACAAGCTTGATTTAACATATTCCATATGATGAACTCATGACTTGTGAAGTGTGAACCATGGAAGCTTGGGCTTTCCAATCTAGTTCCACTCCTTCACTTGTGGAACTTTGTATATAAACACTCAAGTGATTTACTAGTATCAAAGTACCTTAGCCCCGTCTAGTCTTCCTCACTTAGTTAATTCTTTTCATGATGTGTTGGCACACCCGGGTTAGAGAGTACTTGGTCACTTAAGCTTATCATAGTTAGATTTATTTCTTGTTATTCATACCCTCCGAACTATCCTTGTGATGGTTTGTGTAGTGGTGAATCATACAACGAGGTCTCAACCTCCATGCTTGACTTACATGATGCTACTTGTTATCTATAATTGGACTTAGTTTTAGGATGATATTATAACTATATAAATACATATATATATATACACACACACACAAGAGCATGGTTGATTTTGTGAAAGTAATCAAGTCATGATTATTCGTTATAAACATAGGCTATTATATCTAAGATTCTAAATCACTTGTTAATGATTCTAATGGGCAATTTGGGACCCATGAAACCACACATAACATAGTGTCATAAACGAGTACTTAGAACTAGATAATACTTTCATAAATACATACTTTTTGTACTTTAAATTCTAAATCCCTAATCTAGCCACTCCATAAACATCATATAACCTTACCATTTACTCCTTAAACACAAACCACTCGTCACTCACGGATAATCAGAAGGCGTTGCAATGTTGTGAGTATACTCGACGCCCTTTGTAACGTTTTTACACTTTTTTTGTGCAACATGTTTACATATACAAAATACACTCAACATACATACTTTTATGCAATCATAAAAACAATACAGTACATGCTTACTAATATGTTATGCTTAATTCGTGTTTCTGGGTGATTCTTATGTGATGAACTTGTCATTAACTTTGTACGAGCCTCCCCTTAACATGTATAGCGCTATAGGAGTAACACACTGCCCTGAACGAGTGGTCATGTTAAGTTTCTTTATACTTGTGGTAATCAGAGGGTTGACATGTAAATCGCATGCCAGTTTTACGTTAATCTTGATAACTAGGTTTGCCATGTGGATTGTTAATTTTCATTTTATACTTATATGCTAGTACATTAAACTTGTATACTCGCCAATACTTTTGTATTGAACTACACTTTAAAACATGTTGCAGGTTAAAGATGATGTTGATGATGCATGGAACTTAGTAGGATGCCTAGAAACTCATTTAAACTTTAATACTTGTTGTATTATAATTCATTTGTTTCAACTTGTTGTATTTTATTTCAAACAATGTAATTGATTCTTTTAGCAATGAAATGAAATTTATTCTTAAATACTTGTCACATGTTAGTGTAATGTGTAATGAACAATCTATTTCGTCTCACTCCGATGTTTCCGCCATCGGTTGGGGTGTGACAAATTGGTATCAGAGCAATAACTATGGGGAATTAGGAAAATTGCTATGCTTTTGACCAAGTCTATAGCTAAGCACCATACTTGACCATACTTTATTCACATGCTAATTTCTTGAAACATCTTTATGTGCTAAATTCTTGAAATGCCTTTTATGTGCTCATACTTGTTTTACTATTCCATAACATACGCCTTTCCTAAGGCTACTTTACTCGATTATGCTAAACTCGAAACACTCATATGGTATAAACGAGATGACTTAACCAAAATAGGCGTGAAACCCACAATTTGGTGAACGCCTCTCAATCCACTTATTCTTTTTACAAAAAAATTTCCAGCAAGTTAGGAGTGAAATCCTCACCTTGATGGAGAATTTCCATTTCAAATCTAGTGGACCCTCGTCAACGTGTCAGAATTAACTTTCTTGACCCAATGAGTACTAACCACACTTAGGGTACGATGTTTTCAAGTTAGGGGTGAAACTCGCATCTTGCTAACTAGTCCCATTCCTTGATTTTAAAAAATCCCGCCAAGTCTTGAATTTTCGATTGATTTGGAACATGTAGTAACCAGAAGGGTGAATATCGTTAACCAAAATTTCGGCGAGAGTGTTCCACCTATTAGGCCAAAGCATGTTTCCCAAATTCAAGAGAACTTTCGACCACTTTGGTTTAGTCAAAAGTTCCATTTTGGAACAATCCAAGTTTTAATCAAACCTCCATTTTACTATTATCAATCTTATGCTTAACGCGATACAACCTCTTCTTTTCAAAATTCAAATTATTTTCAAGATTTTAACACACACATAATACTAAATCTTTTCATACACTTATACGTTATTTACATACATGATTTCAAAAATGTCACCAACTAGATTTACATTTCTCGTAATCTCAAAATGGAGACATACCATCAAGATAGGAGTGAATTCCTTACCTTGACGATTAGCTCCACTCCTCCCCTTCTCAAAAACGACCTCACCAACGGGTTAGGGGTGATTCCCTTACCTCAGTGATCGTTACCAAATTTTCTTTTAAAAAGACCTTATTATGCAAACCACACGATCAAGTTTTATACCAAAATCGTTTGTCATTTGTCCAAAATCTCTACTTACGCAAATTTTAAAATTCACTGTCTTATCAAACGTATTTCTTGCCCTACAATTCATTTCACATAAATCGCATATATAAAGTTCCTAATCATACCTTAAACGTTTCATTACCTGATTTTCAAAACTTTATGAAATGTTACCTATCAACTTAATCGGCCTAATGAACCTCTTGCCCACAAATTTCATACTCGACTTAATCACTAAACACGCTCACAATACAACATTATACTAAAGACATTTATTCTCAATAGAAAACCAACCAACTTTTCTCACATGCTTATAGAACCTTCTAGATGTTATAAGGTCATTTTGCTAAAACTCCTTACAAAAATCAATAAATCGTTTTGCTAAAACTCTTTCCAAAGTCACTAAGTTCAAGTTTGCTAAAATCCTTTTCAAGGACCAAAGCTTTGGCAAACTTTTCTAAAATACAACTCTTCATATTGCGATACGAAATACTTTAATAAAGCAAACTTGTTGTTCTCAAAAACGTTTTTTCATACACCACTCAATACATTATTTCAATTCTAAACACGTGGCCAAGGAAACTTCATGGGAATCGACAATCTTTTACTCACGTAAATTCTTTTAAAATAAGAGTACCATTTCCTTTCATTTTACAAAATACGTCTCGCATAACCAATAGATACTTTATATTCTTTTTTTTTACACTCACAAACCTGATTCTACATTTCAAGTCAAACTCAATCTATTTTGATTCGATAAACGCAATATTTTGTTCCAACAACCATACATGCATATCATCGTACACATTTTAGTCAATGTTTCATGACAATTTCACTCATATCATTCGTTTTTGCATACTCAAAGCTTCTTGATCATTTTATATGATTAAATTCATTGTGTTTCAATTTATGCTTTATACGCCATCGTTGTCATTCACACTTATACTTACATACATACATATACTCATACGTATACTTATACTCATACCCACATTCATACATTCGTACCTATACATGAGCGTAACCCGAGGGATTCACTCACGTTGGCCTCATACATACTTCAACATAAACATGCTTATATATTGCGTTCTTATACGCACACATTCCCATTTTCAGAGTTACTGTATACCATGACTCATACACAACTAGTACAAACTATGTGGATAATGCAACGACCAGTATAATCGCGGGTGCACACGGGATTATAATGGTAGGCGCATGAAAATCATAGGATGTTCTACTGTATATGGTAAGACACGGAACGTAACATGACACCAAATAGCGAAACATACGTAACATGGTAAAAACATGGTGGATACGCCATAGGTACTTCCTATATATAAGTGTTTTCACCATATTACCAAAATTTCGTAAAACGTGCCATGAGAAATTCGGTGTTTTGCAGACCTTATTTAAACACGATACACAAACTTTAACAACTCATAAACGCACTGCTAAATGCACGACATCCGATTATCCATGATGAAACCTCATTCCTAATGCCTCGTATTCGCATTATACCGAATGCTCATACCATTCCTATCCTCGAGTTCATCCACTAGGTTGCTCGTTCGCTCTCATACCTCCATTCTTCCCAGTTATTCTTTGGCTTTTATACAAACTTTATTTACAATCAATCGGTTTAAACGTTCGAATCCTAAAATACTTTCTTGCTTTTAAAACTATCTTCATTTTTTATTTATGCGCAACAGACTTAGTCGGCCGTTACCCCCAAAACCGTTTTATTAAATACCTAACTTTCTCTTTCCTCATCAATAAACAATTTACTACAAACATGTGATTTATTGATGCTTTTGAAACCAATAAAACTTTTCTTAAAAGCCTACGGTGTGGCCACACTCTTCATCAAAATACAAACCGTTTTATACAAAAAAAAAAAAAAAAAAAAAAAACCCTTCCTTCTTAGTTAGCATGTTTCAAATACCTCTCCATTGAGTCATTCAAACTTAATTAAACTCACTTTGCCTATACACATACATACACATTCTACTTACTATTAATGTCTCAAATCACCTTAGTTAAACAAACTACTTTTACAAATCTATTTTTTTCCCACGCATTTTCAACACACTTCAAACTTCAAAAATCTCAATTTTAGTCAATCATTCTTTTTAGCCAAAATGCTTTTTCCAAAGTCTTTCTCTTGAATAAATTTCAGGATGAAATTTCCTAAAGAAAGGGAGACTGTAAAGCCTCGCTTTTAGAACTTTCCTTATTTAGAAAGTTGTCTTATAATCTATTTCGAGAAACCCATATCTCTTATAATCATATTTCCGAGACCTTGACCGTAATAAAACTCGATCATTTTTAAAGGAATTATACATTGAATATTCATACTTGTTTATACATTCAATTCATATACATACTTGATACACGTTCGTCACCCTCGTAAACACATGCTTATTTTACACGCAAACGATCGTAAATACATATTTTATACATTCAAATACTTAATTTTATATTTACAATACATAATCCATCCTTTATATGTATTATATACTTAATTATGTGTTAATATACAATAAATACCACAAAATACCTCAAGAACCAAACTTCAGGGACTAAAAGTGACAAAAGACGAAAGTTGTCTGGTAAGGGGCGCGGCGCTAGGCGTAGCCCACCACCTTTCACCTCCGCGGGGCATCTAGCTGCTGAATCTGCAGAAAATTGTTTCTGGTCACGATTGGCAAACTCTCAACCATATTTCTCACCAAATCCCTTCAAATCTTCATTTAACACCAAACCCTAATCCTCCACTACATAAACAAGCCTCCTAACACTCATTTTCACTTTTCCAACTCATTTACACTCTCAAAATGCTCTCAATTCAGTTGGAAACACTAGTTTTGGCATATTATTTTAAGAGCCAAAGTGAACACTTTTCTTCAACTTTCTTCACCATTTCTTCTTCTACAAAGCTTGGAACACCTCTAGGAGTGTTTCCACAAGATTACCATGGTAATCTAAGGTGGAACATCACAATTTTAAGGTCCAAACTTTTTGTTTTAAAGAATACTTGTTAAACTTTTATAAAACTATGTTTTCTTGATTGTATCTTGTGCCTACTTGTTCTTGAACCTATCTAAGGTTTTGAGACTTGTTAGGAGTTGATACGTATGAAGTTTAAGAGGTGCAAACACCTCTAAACTTTCTGTTTTGGTTCAATGTTCATGTACTTTTGTTATTTTCTAAAACTTGGCGGAATCTTGAATCCACCAAGCTCACAACTTCACCTATAGTTGTGGGTTTGTGTTGAGATTGATTCTCACCAAGATATGAGTTCAAAAACACTTTAATTTCAGTTTATACATGTCCTAATCTGAGTGATGAAAACAAGCTTGATTTAACATCTTCCATACGATGAACTCATGACTTGTGAAATGTGAACCATGGAAGCTGGGGCTTTCCAATCTAGTTCCACTCCTTCACTTGTGGAACTTGGTGTATAAACACTCAAGTGATTTACTAGTATCAAAGTACCTTAGCGCCATCTAGCCTCCCTCACTTAGTTAATTCTTTTCATGATGCGTTGGCACACCCGGGTTAGAGAGTACTTGGTCACTTGAGCTTATGATGGTTAGATTTATTTCTTGTTATTCATGACCCTCTGAACCATCCTTGTGATAGTTTGTGTAGTGGTGAATAATACAACGAGGTCTCAACCTCCATGCTTGACTTACATGATGCTACTTGTTATCTATGATTGGACGTAGTTTTAGGATGATATTATAACTATATAAATTCATATATATATATATATATACACACACACACATAAGAATATGGTTGATTTTGTGATAGTAATCAAGTCATGATTATTCGTCATAAACATGGGCTATTATATTTAAGATTCTAAGTCACTTGTTAATGATTCTAATGGGAAATTTGGGACATGAAACCACACAGAACATAGTGTCATATACGAGTACTTAGAACTAGATAATACTTTTGTAAATACATACTTTTTATACTTTAAATTCTAAATCCCGAATCTAGCCACTCCATAAACATCATATAACCTTACCATTTACTCCTTAAACACAAACCACTCGTCACTCATGGATAATCAAAAGGCGTTGCAATGTTGTGAGTATACTCGACGCCCTTTTTACCGTTTTTACACTTTTTGAGTGCAACATGTTTACATATACAAAATACACTCAACATACATACTTTTATGCAATCATAGAAACGATCCAATACATGCTTACTAATATGTTATGCTTGATTCGTGTTTCTGGGTGATTCTTATGTGATGAACTTGTCATTAACTTCGTACGAGCCTTCCCTTAACATGTATAGCGCTATAGGAGTAACGCACCACCCGTGAACGAGAGGTCATGTTAAGTTTCTTTATACTTGTGGTAATCAGAGGGTTGACTTGTAAATCACATGCCTCTTTTACATTAATCTTGATAACTAGGTTTGCCATGTGGATTGTTCATTTTCATTTTATACTTTTATGCTAGTACATTAAACTTTTATACTCGCCAATACATTTGTATTGAACTATACTTTAAAACATGTTGCAGGTTTATGATGATGTTGATGATGCACGGAACTTAGTAGGATGCCTAGAAACGCATTTAAACTTTAATACTTGTTGTATTGTAATTCATTTGTTTCAACTTGTTGTATTTATTTCAAACAATGTAATTGATTCTTTTAGCAATGAAACGAAATTTATTCTTAAATACTTGTTACATGTTAGTGTTATGTCTAATGAGCAATCTATTTCGTCTCACTCCGATTTTTCCGCCATCGGTTGGGGTGTAACACTGATAATATCGATGTCACCTATACGAAATCTAAATCAAACTGTGAATCAGATGTGGTAAAAGATGTTGTTGAAAAAGTTTTCAAAAATGAAAGTGATAAAACTGAGTTTGAAACTGTAAAAACAAAGTTCGGTAAAAAGAGTTTAAGTTCATATTCTGACAGCGATGAGAGCTTTCACAAGCACTACATCCAGAAATCGGGAAATAACTCGTGTGATCCTAATGTGATTATGTACAAAATGCTTTGATCAGACAAGTTATATTCTGTTTCGGAATTTCCACTTCAAAATGTTAACATGGATAAAGTTGAGAAAGTTTTCAAACTAGTTGAAGTCGAGTTGTCTGAAATTGATACTTTATCAAGTGGTCAAGATTTTTCAAACTTTAAAAGAGAACAATCTTACTACTCTAAACCACGAAGTTCCCACATTAATAACCATCAAAGAAACTATTACAATGGGAGGAATGGTTCAGGGTATGGTAAGCAAAGTTATAGTAAGTTTGGAAAGTCAAAGTCTGTGAAAAAGATGACTTTCATTTCTGAAACAAGTTCTGAAAGCGAGAAGGAAAGTCAGTTTAGAAACCAATCGAATAATGAGTTCTATGAACATAAAAAAGAAACGTGAACAGCTTAAAGGACCTACTATCATTACTTATAGTAGCACCTGCTTTAGGTGCAACCAAGTAGCACACATTGCATAACAATGTCCTCAAAAAGGTTCTAAATTAGTTCTTGTTGTCAAGAAAACTTCAAAAGATCTGAAACAAAAATCGCCATTGATTGAACCTAAGAAAATCTTGAAAAGAAACAATCAATCTACGCAAGAAGTTAAGCCTATAACTGTTAATGTCACAAATGTTAAAACCGGAGAAACGTCAAACTCAATTGAACATAAAGATTCTAAATTCTATGCTAAGAAAACGATTTCGAAAAATGGATTCGTCAATTATCGCAACATCTCCTCGACAACAGATTTGTCAGAAGCGCATAGTGGACATCACTCTCTTCACGAACGAAGTAGACGGTGACATTCTAATCGTACAGATATACATATAGGATATTATATTTAGGTCGATGAACGATGCTTCATGCAAAGACTTTGAAGCAGTCATGAAGAAGAAATTCGAGATGAGCTCGATGGGGGAGATGAAGTTCTTTCTTGGACTTCAAGTAGAACAATTACCTGACGGAATTTTCATCCATCAGACGAAGTATGTGAACGATGTCCTGGAGAAATTCAAGATGTCTGACACATCTCTAATGTCTACCCCGCTTGCTCAGAATCATGGGATAGGACCAGATCCTACTCGTGAAAAGATCGATGAAACTCTCTATCGCTCCATAATTGGGACTCTGATGTATTTGACAGCTGCTCGACCGGATATAATGTATCCGACATTCCTCTGTACACGCTACCAGTCAAGTTCGAGGGTATCTCACTTAATGATCATCGAGAGGATCTTACGATACCTCAAGGGTTGTCCAAGCACCGGTTTTGTCACACCCCAACCAATAGCGGAATCATCGGAGTGGGATGAAGAAGGATTGCTCATCACACACAACGCTAATTGTGACAATAATTAAATCAAAACCGTTTTCATTTCATAATTCAAATTGTCATTACAATGCATCGAATTCAAATAACAACAAATAAAAGATAAATACGACAAGTTCAACATAACAAAATATTCAAATCTAGTGATTTCTTGGGCGTGTTTCTAGTCAACCCTACTAGATTTCATACGATCATCATCTTCAACCTGTAACATGTTTAAAATAAAATTCAATGCAAAAGCAAGGGCGAGTATACAGGTTTTTATACATAGCATAAATATAAGTGTAAACAATTCCACATGGCAAGCTATTGAAACATGATGTGTGTAAAATACAACATATAAATTACATCAAATGAGGCATAAAACTAACTCTTTTTTATTACTAATGCTGGAAAAAGTGTGTTTTTGTCTTCCTTTTGTATTTTCAGGACCAAATGAGCTTAATTGAACAAAAAGAACAAATATGCAGCAAAATCTAACATAAATACAAAGAAAAGGAATAAAACTGGCATGCCCGACACCTCGGCAGCATCTTCCCAAGCAAAAACAAGAGATCAGAAGGTTGACCACGGCCACGTGCCCAACGGACACGGGGGCGTGGCCAGGTGTCTACAGAAAAGACAAAGCAATAGAAGCTTCTATTCCCAGCACGGGGGCGTGCCCAGCTCAACACAGGCTGTGGTCAACGCTAACATTCGCTAAATCTTACAAATCTTGATAGTACAGATACGCTTCTGCACACGGGGCCGTGCCCAGCGAACACGGGGGCGTGTGGAGGCTAATACAGACAATTGCAATTAATGAAGAAAGAGAAAAAGGATGGCCATGGGGCCGTGTCTAGCTGACACGGGGACGTGTCCGGGCTTCAGTGCAGGCTATAAATAGGGGTGCTTAGCTCACTTCAAAGGTATCCCTTGGCAAACCACCTCTCTCCCACTTCACCCACACTACACCACCATCACAACAACCACTTCCACCACCATCATCCATCATCCACCTTAGAGTGTGTGTAGTAGTCTCGGGATCCAAGATTGATAGTAAGAGTTCTTGACAATCAAAGGCCATGTTTGCCTAAGTCTCTTACATCACTTGGTGAAGATAAGCATTTAATGTAATACTTTTGATTTTTAATCTTTTCGCACTTTTTATTTGGTTTTGTATTAATGACTTTAATACTAGTTTCTTATGTTGAAGGTGAAACTTCCTTATCATTTGTCCGTGGTGTCTTGGCATTATTTTACTGTCTATATAAAATAAAAGATTTTCACCATTCATATCTCTACGGTCTATATAGAGATATGTTGGCTACCTGGTCGGGGGTTAAGGGAATGGTTTGGTAAGGTTCTTGCCTTGTTTAGTGTATAGATCCTACAAGGACCTGGGTCAAGCTTACTAGGACCTCCTTCAATACCCACTGGTATTGGATGGCGGGGGTGCGAATGGCTTGATCCCCTCATATGTAAACTACTATTAATATATTAACCCGGCTACTTGGGATTGTATCCCTGCTGACTCAAACCACTTAGCCGAGGGTAACGTCGCCTTCAAAATAGGGGCCTACCACTTTACGCCTTAATAACTTAATTAATTATCTTTCAATATTCCGACCCTTTGGGATTGTATCCTTGCTGACTCAAACCACTGGGTTAAGGGTAACGTCACCTTCAAAAGAGGGGCCTACTACTACAACTAAGATAATCTCTTAAAATGTGCAAAAGTGCGGAAATCATCAAAGGTTACATTAAAGGCGAGTCGGATCGAAGTGATTCATCTTATCTATCTGTTTTTATTTTTATTTTTATTTTTCAGCATTTTAGTTTTTATTTTCATGCTT
Organism: Helianthus tuberosus; assembly: GCA_030545235.1. Lineage (NCBI taxonomy): Eukaryota > Viridiplantae > Streptophyta > Magnoliopsida > Asterales > Asteraceae > Helianthus > Helianthus tuberosus. The sequence goes on from JARYGA010053675.1 coordinate 95,507, forward strand.
AAAAATCTTTTCTAAAACTTTTGATTTAATTAGACGTTGAGAATAAACCGGTACTAAAAGCTCTTGTGTCCTTGGACGACCTCGGTATCTTACCAACGCTATACTACGCTCACGATGGGTGCACTTGCCCATATGTGTGTTTAGTGTTAGTAGAATATCGTGTTTTATAAATTTAAAACTTGACTAACGTGTTAAAAAAGGCTTAAAATATCAATAAAATTATATCACACCTAACGCACATCAAGTTTTTGGCACCGCTGCCGGGGACACAAGGATTTTTAGAAAGCTTAAAATCGACAGCCTAGTCAGTGTTTCAAAACCTTTATTTAAAACTGCGCACAATTTTTCATTTTTAGTTAGTTTTTGCATTACAGTGGCCTGAACACGGGGCCGTGTTAACTGAACACGGGGCCGTGCTGCATAATTTTTATAAAACACCCAGATACAGAGTCTGAACATGGGGTTATGCTCGCTGAACACGCCCCCGTGCTGCACAAAACCAGTCACATTTTCAAAAACGCCCAGATACAGAACCTGTACATGGGGTCGTGCTCACTGAACACGGGGTCGTGTCCAGCCTCTGTTTCCGTTTTTATTTTTGTTTTCTGGTCCCGAGACTCTGTTGTGATCTGCTGAGTGATTCTTATGGATCAATACTCAGGAGGTTACAACTACCACTATGAGGAGGATGATTATTGGGAAGAATATTGTACTATTTGTGGCAACCCTCATTCGGTACAATATTGTGACCTCTTTGAACCATCCCCTTCGTACACCTACTATGAGGAGCCCATGTACGACCCATCCACTTCATACACATCTTATGAAGAACCAAGGTATGAACCTTCTCCCTCATACTCATATTTTGATGAACCATGGTATGAGCCCTCATACTCATACTTTGAGGAGGCAAGATATGAGCCTTCACCTTCATATACTTATTATGAGGAACCATGGTGTGAACAACCCACCTCATATGAGTACTGTGAAGAACCAAGTTATGACCCATGTTCATCATATACTTACAAGGAGGAACAATGGTGTGAACCATCTACTTCATATGAGTATTATGAGGAACCAAGGATCGAACTTCCGAATTCAAGCTTTGAGGATCAAGATCCTTATTCTATCACCCACATAACCGATAAGATAATAGAACACATTAAAACTATCGAGCGATGCATAAAAGAATCCCGCGCAAGGGAAGAATTAACTTGTAATAAAGAAGAGATAGTTGAAAATGTAAAAATAGAAGAACAAGTAAGTGAAAAACCGACACATGAGGTAATCAATGAAAAAGGTGAGTCCGATAACGTTAAAATTCAAGAAGAGTCTAATTTTCAAAAAAATAATCTCTTGTCACCTTCTTTTGAGAGTCATAGTTTAGTACCCACTCATGCTAAGTTTTTAAAAGAGTTAAACACTAACACTAAAATTGACGAAATGGTAAGCGTTAAGTTAACAAATGATCAAACTACGCTAATAAAAGATGATCCATTTGAAACTAACATTACACCGGTTCCATGTTTCTTTCAAAATTCCTTTATTAGTAATATTACAATTGATAAAGATCTTTGTGTTAATATAATGCCGAATTACATTTTCGAGAAATTAAGTATTGGTGATTTTTCTCCACTTTAAATACCCATTTTTCTATCTAATCGAAAAACAATAAAATCAATGGGAATAGTTGAGGATGTATTAGTTCAAACAAATCAAATGGTAATCCCAACCGACTTCGTCATCCTTGATGACGCTCCGTTAGTGTTGGGACGACCTTTTGTAAAAACCTATGAAGCTTTGAAAAATCGGAAGAAAAACAATCTACCCATTCAATTAGGGGCATTCAAAAAAAGTGTCGATCTTGAGCGTTCAATGAAATATCCATTCGGCAATGATGACCCCCTAATTGAAGATGAAGATGAACCACCCGATCCAAGAGAAGAAATCAACCACTTTGTTGAAGAAGAGGTCGCCATACAACAAATCTTTTTGGTTCTTGATCAAAATGAGCAACCAAATAAGGAGTCTCCCAAAGACCCACCACTTGAGCTCAAAGAACTTCCAAAAGGTTTGGAATATGCTTTTCTCGACAAAGATGGTAGTTACCTGTAATTATTTCGTCTAAAATAACTAGTGTAGAAAAAGAAAAATTAGTCACGCTTTTGAAAAAACACAAAAATGCGATCGCTTGGAAGCTTGTAGATATTAAAGGAATAAGCCCTTCCATGTGCACGCACAAAATTTTAATGAATGATGACTATAAAACGATAGTACAACCACAACGTCGAGTAAATCCAAATGTCCAAGAAGTGGTTAAAAATGAAGTCATCAAATTACTTGAAGTCGGACTCATTTACCCAATTTCCGATAGTCCTTGGGTAAGTCCCTTCCAAGTGGTTCCAAAAAAGGAGGTATGACGGTGGTCACTAATGAGAAAAATGAACTAATACCAACAAGAACCGTCACAGGATGGAGAGTTTGTATAGATTATCGTCGATTAAATGAGCCAACAAGGAAAGATCACTTCCCTTTACCTTTTATTGATCAAATGTTAGAAAGATTATCCGGTCACAAATTTTATTATTTCTTAGATGGTTTTTGAGGTTACTTTCAAATACCGATAGCACCCGAAGACCAAGAAAAGACAACATTCACATGTCCCTACAGAACTTTTGCTTATCGACGCATGCCTTTTGGTCTATGTAATGCCCCCGCAACCTTTCAACGTTGCATGGTGGCCATTTTCCATGACATGATAGAAATGGCTATGGAAGTCTTCATGGATGACTTTTCTATCTTTGGAGATTCATATGACCAGTGCCTCGATAACCTTGAACGAATGCTATCCCGATGTGAGGAAACTAACCTCGCCCTTAACTGGGAAAATGCCATTTCATGGTAACGGAGGGAATACTACTCGGTCATAAAATCTCGAGCAAAGGAATGGAGGTTGATCGGGCTAAAATAGACACTATTTCTCGATTACCACCCCCATCCTCCGTGAGAGCCATCAGAAGTTTCCTAGGACATGCCGGATTCTATAGACGATTTATCAAGGACTTTTCCAAAATCTCAAGGCCTTTAACAAAATTACTTGAAAACGATGCTCCTTTCATCTTTGACAAGGATTGCAACCAAGCATTTCTTACGTTAAAAGAAATGCTAGTCAATGCACCTATCATGATAGCGCCTGATTGGAAATTACCTTTCGAAATCATGTGTGATGCAAGTGACTTTGCAGTTGGAGCCGTCTTGGGACAAAGAAAAGATAAGAATTTTCACCTAATATATTACGCTAGTAAAACACTTAACGATGCACAAGAAAATTACACAACAACTGAAAAGGAATTACTAGCTGTAGTATTTGCTTTTAATAAATTCCGTTCTTATCTTGTTCTTTCTAAAACGATAGTTTATACAGACCATGCAGCCATTCGTTATCTCTTTAAGAAACAGGATGCCAAACGACGTTTGATCAGATGGATTCTACTCCTCCAAGAATTCGACATTGAAATAAAAGACAAAAGAGGAGTAGAAAACACCGCTGCAGATCATCTTTCCCGCTTGGAAGATCTAGCTTTGGAGGCAACTAGGGATGAGCTAATCAATGAAAAATTCCCAACGGAGTCCCTAGAAATGGTGGAATACCGAGAAGAACCAAGGTATGCCGACTATGCTAACTTCTTAGCTAGCGGAATAGTCGCAAAAGGATGGCCACATCATCAAAGAAAGAAATTCTTCGCCGATGTAAAGCATTATTTTTGGGAAGATCCTTATCTTTTCAAAATGGGTGTCGACCAACTTATCCAATGCTGCGTACATGGTAGTGAAGCAAGAAGAATTCTCCGCCATTGTCATGAAGGTCCATATGGAGGACAACATGGTGCCGCTAGTACCGCGCGAAAGGTATTTGATTCAGGATTCTATTGGCCAGCCATTTACAAAGACGCCCAAAGTCTTGTCAAAACATGTTATGCATCCCAACGATCAGGTAATATTTCTTCCAAAAATGAAATGCCACAAAATGGCATTCTTGGTTGTGAAATTTTTAATGTGTGGGGACTCGACTTTATGTGTGACACCTGTGTCACTTCAACCATCAAACAAATACCAAGCCAATGAAATGTTGTATTTCATACTTGGGATCTGTATAAATATGTGTATCTTTTGCACATATCAACTCTTGTTCGATTTCAAGCTTTAAATCGCTTTCTGGAGGGTTATACGCGCACTGATGCGTAAATATAACCAGTTTAATGCAACGAACACTCCGGAATAGTGAAATAGGCTTAACATACCTTAATTAACCTTTACATAACTTAGAAATAAGTTTTGAAGGCTTTGGTATGGCAAAATCTAGTTTATTCGCTTACAGGGACTAAACTTGACAAACTGCGAAAGTATGCCAATTTGAACTGTAACGAACATTCCAGAACATGACCATAATTTAAACACACCCTAAATATCCTTTACATAGCTTAGAAATAGGCTTTGAGGGGTTCGGTGTGCTAAAATAAACTTTTGGCTCATTCAGGGACTAAAAGTGTCAAAAAGTGCACAAGTTTGCATTTTTGCGCATAACTTACGTTCTGAATACATCCGGACATCCAAAAATTTATGTAAGCACTAAAATATTTTATTTTAGTGTTTGGCACAAGAAAAATCCATTCGTCACGCCATTTGGATCGTTTTTCGTGCTTGTGCGCATTCCGTCGTAATTAAGCGAACATCGTGTTCGTACGACCAAACGAACTGACATCCGACATATTTTTGAGCATGTTTCATGTCCACAATGTTTAGGCATCATTTTAGGGCCTTAAAGTTGGCTTTACGGGCCTTAGAAGTGTCGGAAATGGCTTAAATACACAACAGGGACCAAAACTGTCATTTTTGAAACTTATTTTCTGATCAGAACCCCCATGCGGCCCGCATTAGTTTTGGTGTATCCTGAAGCGGGCCGCGTCAGCCTTCCAGAACAGATAAGATCGATTAGTCAGCTGATTCCAGCTGTTTAATCCACACCCACACATTCTAACTTGCCCTTTCAGCTCATGGGGGATCATTTTTAGCCACCATAACTTTCCAACAAGTGTACGCACAAGATTCGAGCACGGTTTCCATGAAACGATCTTAACGGTTACCCGAAAACTATAAATACCCATCCACCCCCATTGCAAAACCCACAAGAATCTGATTAAAAAGACTCTAAGTTGGAACCATTGTTTCATACCTGAGTTATTTTGATCACGATTAGCATTCGGGGACCCTTCGTAAGTATTCTTTCGTTCTTTTATTGCTTTTCGAGTCTTTTCGAGTCTGAAAGTCAAACTTTGTTTGACTTTCTGCGTTGACCAGTTTATGGTCAATGCGAAGTTCGTTTGAACTTCGCAACGTGAGTGTAATCACGTTGGTTATAGTCCCTTGGGACTATGCCTACTGATTACCACGTGGTCTAGGGTCGTAGGGTAAGCGATCTAATAAATCGCTTATACCTTCGAACCCGACCCATTTGGTCGATCATTAGGATCCGACCAAATACATTAGGTGACCATAGTAGGTAGGGAATAACCTTCCGAGGTTATACCCTATGGTCACATCGTTTGAGTAGTTGTATGATAGGTAGTTTATATGCCTTAGGTAAATTACCAGAATACCCTTTTCATGTATAATTGGTAATTAAGCATATGTAACCTAAACTTTTGTCACATAACTGATTATGTAACATGTTTAGGCATATAACACTTGTCATAGGACTAGTTAGGCGGTCCGAACGCGTTCTACGCGAACGACGCGTTAAAGTAGCATAAGCTACCTTAATGAGTCGCGATGGGTCGAAAGCACTTAGGTTAGGTTTCATTTAGTATGTAGGCTTTGTTAAACCATATGACACGAGTCTCTATACTCGTTTGGTTTACAAACCCTCATTCTATCTAAATCATCCGATTTAGGTCCGGTTATTAACATAGTTACCTATATTAGGTGCCGTTTGATATCCTCGATCTCTAGCATTGTTTGGTTGTTACTCAAGGACTACTAAGCAATCTCAAGTGAGTACATAGACCCCTCTTTTACTGTTTTCCAAACGTTTTGGGGTGGAACACATGTGCCTACTTGTTACATTCATGCTTTCCTGTTTTCACATCATATACTTGCTATGTTCATTAGTACATTTATAGTACATGATTTCAATACATTTTATGCTATGTATGTCCATTTAGTGCATATTTAGTACATTGTTTTACATTACAATTTGTTGCATATGCTCATCCAGCATATGAACACAGTATATTACATTTTGAACCGTTTATAACTATTTGACTATGTGAACCGTTTGTATCTGTGAACCGTTTGTATCTGTGAACCGTTTGTATATGTGAACCGTTTGTATCTGTGAACCGTTTGTATCTGTGAACCGTTAGTATCTGTGAACCGTTTGTATCTGTGAACCGTTTGTATCTGTGAACCGTGTGAACCGTATTTGACCATACATAAACATTTCTACAATTGTTAAACATTACATCCTGATGGTTTGGTTTGAGTAAGTGATTTAAGTAACGAGGCATGTGTAATATGATACAAGCATGGTGGATACGCCGCTGGTACTTCCTATATATAAGTGTTTGTATGGTATTACATATCGTAGCGTTATTTGAATCATTTCAATTTGAGACATATAACATTTTATACAAATAACATACTTTTCACAAGACATTGTTTTACAAACAACTTATCTTATACAAACTCATTTTACATGGTTATTCATTTAACCTTACATTTATTTATACATATCATCTGATCTTATCGTTTTTCAAATGATTTACAAGACAAAGCAAATTACAAGGTTCATGACTAAACATTTTCTCAAACATAAGTCATGAATCCTATTTTCACAAAACCTATGTATCTCACAGGCATTTTTATGCTCACGTACCTATTTTCACATGTGTTTTCAGGAGATGATGCATAGGACTTATCAAGACATACTTAGGCGGACCTGTGCTTTAGTGACTTAAAATGAGACAAGAACTAGATAATTTATGTTATGTACTCTTTGTTTCTTGTTTAAAACAATGTAAACTCTCATATTTGTTTAATAAAACGAAACTTTAATTTCCATGGTTGTGAAACATTAATTCTGTTACAACACTCCCCGACGTTTCCGCCACGTTTTGTATGTTCTACGTGGTCGGGGTGTGACAGAAAAGATGGTATAAGAGCTAATGGTTATAGGGAATTAGGTTATTAGTGATACTTTGACCTAGTCTATAACCTTCTTAGGACCCTAACGCGAGTTTACTTGCGTTTAGTCATAAAACAATACTGTCACCTATCCTTAGGTGACGACCACAACAAGAACATAAATTTCAAAACCGCTTTGAAAACTAATCATCTGTTCTAGGATGATTGATTACTAGGTTTTGAACCCTCTATTGTAAGGTTTTGAACTCTCTGTTATATGGTTTTGAACCCTTTTGAGTTTTCAAAATCTCGTCAAGATTTTGGGTTTTAAATAATGTGAACACGTGCAAACTGGAAGGGTGAATGCCTGTATTCTGGGTTTTCTGTCTAGGCAAGCACTTCGTATACATCTCATTAGACGCGAGACCAGTTGTTCTTACCTGGGAATTCTTGGGATGAGTGTTCACTTATAGGCGAGCATGTCTTCGCAATACATTATTTTTTACCTATTTACTTTGATTAATCACCGGGGTCGTTGTTGCTTTGTAGTAACAAACAAGTGACCACTATCCTTGTTTTCATCAGATTTGTTTCATCTCATTCTTTTCGTCTAATTCTCTCACTCGTTTCCTTTCATGTTTCCTCTTTTAGAATGCCTCCTCGACGCGAAAGCCAGATAGCGACTGCCGAATTGGCAGAAATCATTGCGCAGCAAATGGCTGCTCAATTCCCAAACCTCTTTGCTCAATGGAATCAAGCCAACAACAACAACAATGGTCCATGCAATTTCAAGAGTTTTAACTCGGCGAAACCACTCAAGTTTAGTGGTTCTGAGGGAGCGACTGGGCTTCTTCAATGGTTCGAGAGCATTGAGAATACTTTCCGCCACGTGCAGTGTCCTGACAATCGCAAGGTCGAGTTTGCTTCGAGTATGTTCCAGAAGAGAGCCCTTACGTGGTGGAACGGGGTTATGAGAGATCGTGGTGCAGAAGTTGCTCTAGCACAGACATGGGCTGAACTTAGGGCCCTTATGATGAAGGAATTATGTCCTCGTCACGAGATTAGGGCCTTGGAAAGGGAATTCGACAATCTTGAGCAAGACAGCGGTGAGCATCGAGCCTACACGGACCGTTATGAGGAGTTAAGTCTGTTATGCCCAAACATGGTCACGCCTTTAGATAAGGCAATCGAAAAGTACATTGATGGCCTCCCTGACTCAATACAAGACATTGTGACTGGCAGCAACCCTACTACAGTTAGACAGGCCATTGAGCTATCTGCAACCTTGACTGAATCAAAGATCAGGAAAGGTAAGCTTTTCCGAAAAGGTGACAATAAACCGGTCGAGGAATTTAACCCAATCGAGGAATCAAAGACCATGGATGAACAGACTGGATCCCCTAAGAGGTCAAAGAAGCGGAAGGCTTCTCAGAACTTCGCCATGGTTACTCACAATGATCAAGTCGTCCCCAACCAACCAGCTCAACCCCCTGCTAGGAAGCCATACAATGGAACTGCACCCTTGTGCAACCAATGTAGCCTCCATCATCATGCCAATGTAAAGTGTCGCAAATGCCAAACTTGTGGGCTTATAGGCCATACAGCAAGAGTTTGCCCAGCTGCAGCTGCACCAAACCAAGCTGGCAACAATACCGCTCAAGGTCGTTTTCTACCAGGTTCTTGCTTCAACTGTGGCGAGATGGGTCATTTCCGAAGAAATTGCCCAAAACTTGCTAATGCAAATCCAGCACAGGGATGAGCATCTGACCAAATGGAAGACAACGCAGTTTAGAAATAATCAATCCTTATGTATTATTTTTCTTTAGTTGTCAAGGTCCAAGAAACAGTTGTTATCGTTGTTTATAAATAAATCTTTTATATACATTACAATGTATTTATGTGGTGGCATGTATAAACAACATATCTCTTGCAATACCGACAATCAAGGAACCGTATTCCTTGAAGAACAAACTACCCCCAAAATTTTCCCATTCTATGATCTCTTGCGTTTCCACGGAATTCCTAAGTACCCGTTTATTCTAAGGAAACGAAGTACAAGGCGCAAGTTACAACATTGGATGAATACCCAAAGTACCACTATAAATCCTTAATAGGGTACCTAAGGGTATTTCCGTAAAATCCTAAAATTTGTTGTGTTCCTTAATTCGAATATTACATTTCTTTGAAAACAAAAATCGAATTTTTGGGAGATCTTCCTATTTCTTCAGATAGATCCCAGAGGACATTGAAGTCCATCGACTGGTTTCCATATCCGTTCTCCATTGATAACAAATTAATAACCAAGTTAAACAACTATGTGATTATGTGCTTATGAACATTACAAGACAAACTGTGCGGACTGTGCAAGGAATTACGTAATTATGGATGCATACATAATTATGGAATTTAGTGCACAGAAACCACAGCGAGGTTTGTCATGTGCCTAGAAGTTAACTCTATTCATTTCCATTTCTGATGAAGCACCCGTTGAAAATGACTCCGTTTGTTCATTTTCGTTTCTGAAGATTTGTCCGTTAAGGAAATGAATATCCGTTTGTTTCTCCTTTTCATTTCCATTTCTGATGAAGCACCCGTTGAAAATGACTCCGTTTGTTCATTTTCGTTTCCGAAGATTTGTCCGTTAAGGAAACGAATATCCGTTTGTCTCTCCTTTTCATTTCCATTTCTGATGAAGCACCCGTTGAAAATGACTCCGTTTGTTCATTTTCGTTTCTGAAGATTTGTCCGTTAAGGAAATGAATATCCGTTTGTTTCTCCTTTTCATTTCCATTTCTGATGAAGCACCCATTGAAAATGACTCCGTTTGTTCATTTTCGTTTCTGAAGATTTGTCCGTTAAGGAAATGAATATCCGTTTGTTTCTCCTTTTCATTTCCATTTCTGAGGAAGCACCCGTTGAAAATGACTCCGTTTGTTCATTTTCGTTCTGAAGAATGTCCGTTAAGGAAATGACAGGATTATGCCTTACATATCTCTGGTGGTTATTTGACACAAAGTCACAAATAGACTCCTACGAATAAATTTCGGGACGAAATTTCCTAAAGTAGCGGAGAATGTGACACCTGTGTCACTTCAACCATCAAACAAATACCAAGCCAATGAAATATTGTATTTCATACTTGGGATCTGTATAAATATGTGTATCTTTTGCACATATCAACTCCTGTTCGATTTCAAGCTTTAAATCGCTTTCTGGAGGGTTATACGCGCACTGATGCGTAAATATAACCAGTTTAATGCAACGAACACTCCGGAATAGTGAAATAGGCTTAACGTACCTTAATTAACCTTTACATAACTTAGAAATAAGTTTTGAAGGCTTTGGTATGGCAAAATCTAGTTTATTCGCTTACAGGGACTAAACTTGACAAACTGCGAAAGTATGCCAATTTGAACTGTAACGAACATTCCGGAACATGACCATAAGTTAAACACACCCTAAATATCCTTTACATATCTTAGAAATAGGCTTTGAGGGGTTCGGTGTGCTAAAATAAACTTTTGGCTCATTCAGGGACTAAAAGTGTCAAAAAGTGCACAAGTTTGCATTTTTGCGCATAACTTACGTTCTGAATACATCCAGACATCCAAAAATTTATGTAAGCACTAAAATATTTTATTTTAGTGTTTGGCACAAGAAAAATCCATTCGTCACGCCATTTGGATTGTTTTTCGCGCTTGTGCGCATTCCGTCGTAATTAAGCGAACATCGCATTCGTACGACCAAACGAACTGAAATCCGACATATTTTTGAGCAGTTTTCATGTCCACAATGTTTAGGCATCATTTTAGGGCCTTAAAGTTGGCTTTACGGGCCTTAGAAGTGTCGGAAATGGCTTAAATACACAACAGGGACCAAAACTGTCATTTTTGAAACTTATTTTCTGATCAGAACCCCCATGCGGCCCGCATTAGTTTTGGTGTATCCTGAAGCAGGCCGCGTCAGCCTTCCAAAACAGATAAGATCGATTAGTCAGCTGATTCCAGCTGTTTAATCCACACCCACACATTCTAACTTGCCTTTTCAGCTCATGGGGGATCATTTTTAGCCACCATAACTTTCCAACAAGTGTACGCACAAGATTCGAGCACGGTTTCCATGAAACGATCTTAACGGTTACCCGAAAACTATAAATACCCATCCACCCCCATTGCAAAACCCACAAGAATCTGATTAAAAAGACTCTAAGTTGGAACCATTGTTTCATACCTGAGTTATTTTGATCACGATTAGCATTCGGGGACCCTTCGTAAGTATTCTTTCGTTCTTTTATTGCTTTTCGAGTCTTTTCGAGTCTGAAAGTCAAACTTTGTTTGACTTTCTGCGTTGACCAGTTTATGGTCAATGCGAAGTTCGTTTGAACTTCGCAACGTGAGTGTAATCACGTTGGTTATAGTCCCTTGGGACTATGCCTACTGATTACCACGTTGTCTAGGGTCGTAGGGTAAGCGATCTAATAAATCGCTTATACCTTCGAACCCGACCCATTTGGTCGATCATTAGGATCCGACCAAATACATTAGGTGACCATAGTAGGTAGGGAATAACCTTCCGAGGTTATACCCTATGGTCACATCGTTTGAGTAGTTGTATGATAGGTAGTTTATATGCCTTAGGTAAATTACCAGAATACCCTTTTCATGTATAATTGGTAATTAAGCATATGTAACCTAAACTTTTGTCACATAACTGATTATGTAACATGTTTAGGCATATAACACTTGTCATAGGACTAGTTAGGCGGTCCGAACGCGTTCTACGCGAACGACGCGTTAAAGTAGCATAAGCTACCTTAATGAGTCGCGATGGGTCGAAAGCACTTAGGTTAGGTTTCATTTAGTATGTAGGCTTTGTTAAACCATATGACACGAGTCTCTATACTCGTTTGGTTTACAAACCCCCATTCTATCTAAATCATCCGATTTAGGTCCGGTTATTAACATAGTTACCTATATTAGGTGCCGTTTGATATCCTCGATCTCTAGCATTGTTTGGTTGTTACTCAAGGACTACTAAGCAATCTCAAGTGAGTACATAGACCCCTCTTTTACTGTTTTCCAAACGTTTTGGGGTGGAACACATGTGCCTACTTGTTACATTCATGCTTTCCTGTTTTCACATCATATACTTGCTATGTTCATTAGTACATTTATAGTACATGATTTCAATACATTTTATGCTATGTATGTCCATTTAGTGCATATTTAGTACATTGTTTTACATTACAATTTGTTGCATATGCTCATCCAGCATATGAACACAGTATATTACATTTTGAACCGTTTATAACTATTTGACTATGTGAACCGTTTGTATCTGTGAACCGTTTGTATCTGTTAACCGTTTGTATCTGTGAACCGTTTGTATCTGTGAACCGTTTGTATCTGTGAACCGTTAGTATCTGTGAACCGTTTGTATCTGTGAACCGTTTGTATCTGTGAACCGTGTGAACTGTATTTGACCATACATAAACATTTCTACAATTGTTAAACATTACATCCTGATGGTTTGGTTTGAGTAAGTGATTTAAGTAACGAGGCGTGTGTAATATGATACAAGCATGGTGGATACGCCGCTGGTACTTCCTATATATAAGTGTTTGTATGGTATTACATATCGTAGCGTTATTTGAATCATTTCAATTTGAGACATATAACATTTTATACAAATAACATACTTTTCACAAGACATTGTTTTACAAACAACTTATCTTATACAAACTCATTTTACATGGTTATTCATTTAACCTTACATTTATTTATACATATCATCTGATCTTATCGTTTTTCAAATGATTTACAAGACAAAGCAAATTACAAGGTTCATGACTAACCATTTTCTCAAACATAAGTCATGAATCCTATTTTCACAAAACCTATGTATCTCACAGGCATTTTTATGCTCACGTACCTATTTTCACATGTGTTTTCAGGAGATGATGCATAGGACTTATCAAGACATACTTAGGCGGACCTGTGCTTTAGTGACTTAAAACGAGACAAGAACTAGATAATTTATGTTATGTACTCTTTGTTTCTTGTTTAAAACAATGTAAACTCTCATATTTGTTTAATAAAACGAAACTTTAATTTCCATGGTTGTGAAACATTAATTCTGTTACAACACTCCCCGACGTTTCCGCCACGTTTTGTATGTTCTACGTGGTCGGGGTGTGACATTATGGGACCTTTCCCACCGTCAAAAGGAAACAAATATATACTTGTGGCAGTGGATTACTTGTCTAAATGGGCCGAGGCCGAAGCCCTTCCAACAAATGATGGAAGTGTTGTGGTAAGATTCCTGAAATGGTTATTTTCTCGTTTCTGAACTCCTAAAGCGTTAATAAGTGATAGGGGTACCCATTTCTGTAACCATCAACTTGAAAATTTTTTAAGAAGGTATGGGGTCTCAACGGCATATCACCCTCAAACAAATGGACAAGCCGAAGTGACTAATCGAGGTTTAAAAAGAATACTTGAAAAAACCGTAGGATTAAATAAAAAAGAATGGGCCGATAAATTAGATGACGCTTTATGGGCATTTCGAACTGCATATAAAACAACAATATGTACCACCCCATATAAGCTTGTCTAAGGAAAAAGTTGTCATTTGCCGGTAGAAATTGCACACAAAGCCTACTGGGCAATTAAAAACATAAACTTAGACATAGAAATTGCAGGTAAAAATCGATTTTGTCAATTAAATGAATTAGACGAATTAAGAAATCACGCATACTCTAACTCCGAAATTTATAAGGAAAGAATGAAAAATTTGCATGATACACACATTAAACCTAATGAATTTCGAGTAGGAGATCAGGTTCTATTGTTTAATTAACGGCTTCGAATATTTCCCGGTAAATTAAAGTCTAGGTGGACGGGTCCTTTTTCCATCACCCATATTTTTCCACACGATGCAATTGAAATTAAATCTCGGAATGGAATTCCATTTAAAGTCAATGGCCAACGGCTTAAGCTTTATCAAGGATTTATTGAGGATGAAGAGGAGGAGATCTCGCTACAAGCGGCCGAAGAATAAATGAAGGTTTGGACATCAACATCATATCTTGTAAGTAACGGACGACGGAAAAGCTTCTAAATTGGTAAGATTTCTAAAAACCAAGTTTTGGGAAACAGGTCACTCACACGTGCACTATTTAAAAAAAATTACCCGCTGACGGGGCCGTGTTCGCGTAACTGACGGGTTAAAAACCCCTTTTCTTTTCATTTCAACACGACCCGTTTCCCCGAAAACTCTCTGGTTCCACCAGAAATTTCTGCAGATTTTCACGTTCTTCCGACTTCCAACAACGTCAAGGTATGATTCTATCATCATAGTTAGTTAGATTAATCACTTGCATGTAGTTTAACATAAAAAATTTGGGGAAAAATATAGGGTTCTTCAACTTGAACCGAATCAAACCCCAATTTTTTGCTTAGATCTGTTAGTAGTAGTGTAGTTGCATGTTATAGGAAGTAAATCAACTTGAATTGTTTGAAGATTTGCCCGATTTCTCACAAAAAATTCAAACCCTTGTTTTTTAACCGAAAAAGATAAAATTGAAGGGGTAAACGGTTTGTTTTGGGAAAACGGCAGTTGGGGTTTCATTTTCGGGGAAAACCGCACCTACTTGACCAAAAAATTTCAAGTTTTCGAAACCGGGTCTTAAAATGAAGTTTTTGGGAAACAGACGCCTGAGCACGGGGTCGTGCTCAGCGAACACGGGGGCGTGTCCAGCAAATTTTCAGCGAACATGGGGCGTGTCCAGTGGACACAGGCCGTGTTCAGCTTGCTGTTTTTAGTTTTCTTCGAAAAAATTACTGTTTCGTGCTAATTGTTTTGTGTTTTCTTTCAGATGGCCAAGAAATTCAAGAGATTCAACCAGAATGAATGGGCAGCTCAAGCCAGATTCGAGGTTCTAAAGACAAGGCCTGAGGAAAACCCAAGACAAGTTTGCCTAGACACCCTGGAAGCAGTAGGGCAGCTTGACCGCTTCAACAATCTAGTCACTGGTCCACTCAGGGCAGCCCTTTGTACTAGACTCCACTCGGTCCATGAATACAACATGGAGTTCTATAGTACATTGGCGTTCAAGGCAAAAGCTGAGCCGTTTGATCATGAAGGGGTTGAGTTTCGTTGTGCTGGGAATGTGCTTTCAATTTCGATTGCACATTTTGGGGCAATCATTGGGTTATATGCTGAAGAGGATGCCGGAGACGAGGAGAACACGGGTGGTCTCCATGAACTCCCACAAGACCAATGTTAAGAAGTATGGGCTCAAATTGGGGAAGGACACTATAACCCAAGCCAGACCAAGAGCACACAGTTGCGGGACCCTCTATACCGCTACTTTCATAGAGTCCTCAGCAACTCCCCCTGCCAAAGGCATGACAGTACTGGTGTTGTTGGCTTGCGTGATCTGTTGGTCCTACACTGCATTTACAATTGTGTGGCCCTTGATTTTCCATACCTGCTCCTATGCAACATGCACCTGAACCAGCTAGCCAATCCCCCGACCCCTATCTTCTATGGAGGGTGGATCTATCGCCTCTTCAAGAATTTTGTGCAAGGGATGCCAAGGTCCTTCCGCAAGGGCCCGTGGTCGGGGAAAGTGGATCTCGTCATATGCCGCTCGATGGGGATTATCAATGAAGCGGGTGACGGAACTATTCAATTCCAAACGGTTCAGGGTCATGTTTGGAACCCACTAGAGGCTTTCGTCCTTCACGCTCCATAAATCTGTCCTCCTCCATAGTACCAGTATCAGCATCATGGTGATGCGGGCCAATCCTCCTCTCAAGGAGGTGGTTTTCCTAATTTCCAAAGTTTACATGATCTCTTGTAGGAAAACCTTTTGTGTACCCGCAACACCTACAACATGGCCAGCAACACGTACACCCGGGTCGGAGCAATCGAGAGGAACATCGCCGACATTCAAGATGACATCGGCAATATCCGGGAGTACATGGCGGGTCAAGGAGGAGATGATGAGGACGAGGATATGGATTGAGATGGAGGCGTTGGTGGTGGCATGACACTATTGAAGGTCTTAACAGGTTAACCCCCTTATCTTACAAACAATTATCTGGCCTGCGTGCCATTGTTGAACAATTTACTTTCTGTTAACACTTTTAATTTCCTGTCTTTTTTTTCTTTTCTTTAGTTTGTGTTGTGGATGTTAAACTTATGGTAAGGTATGATGTTGGTTATTTGTGTGGTGTGGATTTTTTAAGTAAAACAGGTACATAGGAGGCCTGGAAGAACTAAGTATTAGTGCTACATAAGCCCGGAAACCAGAACCAAAAGCCAAAACCCATTTTTGAAGATTGCAGATTGTCAACACGGGGTCGTGCCCAGCCAGCACGCCCACGTGTCCACCACCCTGTAGCTGCTGTTTGTTTAAAATCTGCCCGACACGGGGCCGTGTCCACCGAACACGCCCCGTGCCCACCTTCTGTAAGTTTTCGTTACTGGCACTCTGAACACGGGGCCGTGCTCACCCGGCACGAGGCCGTGTCCAGATGTCCAGTAACACCAAAACCTTGTTTTAACACCTTTTTACACATTCGATCCACCTAAAAATTTAATTTTGGGACACATTGAGGACAATGTGTAATTTAAGTGTGGGGGTATGTTAAAACCTTGAATTTTGCAAGTCCTAATAACAAGCCTTACATAAAACTCTATTGGAACCGCTAATCACCCCAAATTTTTCAAAAACTTTTCATTGTTTTACTTGTCTTGGTTTAATTTGGGAATAACAAGTTCTAAAAAGGCTATATTTTTACAAATTTATAACCGATAGCATCGTGATAAAAAGAACCAACATAAGAAAATTATGAAACGGCATGATAAATCTAGTTAAAATTTGATTATATATACTTGATCACATTATAAACTCATTCCCACAAAAAGTGAGTTTTGAGACTTTATTGAGCATACAAGCAGACATCTTTAAACTAAATGCTCATTTTTCATTTCTTGTGTGAATAGCCGCTTGGTTTCTTACGACTCTAGAACTTGCCACAACAATACATTCCCGGTCCTTACCAACTTAAACCCAAGTAAGTAAATGAAGGAGGCATTAGGAATAACCCATTTTCTTTTCAACACCATTATTTTTCATTTTCTTTTTCACCTACCCAAAATCCCCCTAGTTAACCCCTTTGAGCCTAAACCTTTTCATTTCTAAACCCACAAAACAAACACCCTTTACCCACCAAAACCTTTTTTTTCTTTTAAACCCTTTATTTTAGTAAAAAGCTCGGTCTTCTTGTGACATTCCTTATCAAAAAAAAAATTGAAGTCTAACAATAAACAAACAAGTTCCTCAAAAAATACTTGTTTGAAAGTATTTAGTTTGAATAAAAGTCACAAAAACAAAAAGTTTTACGACGACCGACGCTTTTTACGCTTTTAGCCCTTTTTACTAACCACTAACCCAAAACCTCCTACCTTTAACCCAAGCCTAACCCTTCCCCAAGTCCTCTTGATATTTACAAAGGTTTATAGTTAAAAAGGAGGATGATTGATTGCTTGGCAAGCATATGGTAGAAGTAAGTTCCATGCCGGTCTCGAGTGTTTCACAAAAATACATCTTCGGCTAAGTGTTGAGTGATCTCCCGTGAGGTATGTGAACTTGTATGTAAATAGAATTTTAAAGAGGCATGTTATGCCAAAATAAGTAATTTTTCTTATGAAACGTCCTAAATAATTCATAACGAATATGATTGTAAATAGCATAAAAATAAAACCCAATAAAGATCTTGGATTCCCGACACTCAAGACAAGTCCAAAACTTCTCTTCTACCCATTCCATTTGGGCGTGTAAGCCACATAATAAAGAGTTTTGCTTGAGGACAAG
Source organism: Helianthus tuberosus (assembly GCA_030545235.1). Lineage (NCBI taxonomy): Eukaryota > Viridiplantae > Streptophyta > Magnoliopsida > Asterales > Asteraceae > Helianthus > Helianthus tuberosus. Next base: position 113,574 of record JARYGA010053675.1, read on the forward strand.
CAAAGATTCAAGTGTGGGGGTATTTGACGTGTGTAAAATGCAACACATAAATTACATCAAATGAGGCATAAAACTAACCCTTTTTTAGTACTAATATTGGAAAAGGTGTGCTTTTGTCTTCCTTTTGTATTTTCAGGACCAAATGAGCTTAATTGAACAAAAGGAACAAATATGCAGCAAAATCTAACATAAATACAAAGAAAAGGATTAAAGGTGGCATGCCCGACCCCTCGACAGCATCTTCCCAAGCAAAAACAAGAGATCAGAAGGCTGACCACGGCCCTGTGCCCAGTGGACACGGGGGCGTGGCCAGGTGTCTGCAGAAAAGACAAAGCAATAGAAGCTTCTATTCCCAGCACGGGGGCGTGCCTAGCTCAACACGGGTCATGGTCAACGCTAATATTCGCAAAATCTTGCAAATCTTAATAGTACAGATACGCTTCTGCACACGGGGCCGTGCCCAGCGAACACGGGGGCGTGTGGAGCCTAATACAGACAATTGGAATTAATGAAGAAAGAGAAAAAGGATGGCCATGGGGCCGTGTCCGGGCTTCTGTGCAGGCTATAAATAGGGGTGCTTGGCTCACTTCAAAGACATCTCTTGGCAAACCACCTCTCTCCCACTTCACCCACACTCCACCACCATCACAACACCCACATCCACCACCATCATCCATCATCCATCATCCACCTTAGAGTGTGTGTAGTAGTCTCGGGATCCAAGATTGATAGTAAGAGTTCTTGACAATCAAAGGCCATGTTTGCCTAAGTCTCTTACATCACTTGGTGAAGACAAGCATTTAATGTAATACTTTTGACTTTTAATCTTTTCGCACTTTTTATTTGGTTTTGTATTAATGACTTCAATAACTAGTTTCTTATGTTGAAGGTGAAACTTCCTTATCATTTCTCCGTGGTGTCTTGGAGTTATTTTACTGTCTATATAATATAAAAGATTTTCACCATTCATATCTATACGGTCTATATAGAGATATGTTGGCTACCTGGTCGAGGGTTAAGGGAATGGTTTAGTAAGGTTCTTGCCTTGTTCAGTGTATAGATCCTGCAAGGACCTAGGTCAAGCTTACTAGGACCTCCTTCAATACCCACTGGTATTGGATGGCGGGGTGCGAATGGCTTGATCCCCTCATATGTAAACTACTATTAATATATTAACCCGGCTACTTGGGATTGTATCCCTGCTGACTTAAACCACTTAGCCGAGGGTAACGTCACCTTCAAAAGAGGGCCCTACCACATTACGCATTAATAACTTAATTAATTATCTTTCAATATTGCAACCCTTTGGGATTGTATCCTTTCTGACTCAAACCACTGGGTTGAGGGTAACGTCACCTTCAAAAGAGGGGCCTACTACTATAACTAAGATAATCTCTTAAAAGTGCAAAAGTGCGGAAATCATCAAAGGTTACTTTAAAGGCGTGTCGGATCCAAGTGATTCATTTTGTCTATCTGTTTTTATTTTTATTTATTTTTTTCAGCATTTTAGTTTTTATTTTCATGTTTAAAAATCTTTTCTAAAACTTTTGATTTGATTAGACGTTGAGGATAAACCGATACTAAAAGCTCTTGTGTCCTTGGACGACCTCGGTATCTTACCAACGCTATACTACGCTCACGATTGGTGCACTTGCCCATATGTGTGTTTAGTGTTAGTAGAATATCGTTTTTTTATAAATTTAAAACTTGACTAACGTGTTAAAAAGGGCTAAAAATGTCAATAAAATTATATCACACCTAACGCACATCAAAACAAGATAAAAAATAAAATCGGCATGTGTTTAACTAATCAAACCAAGATGAAACGCAATAAGCTCTTAACATAACCCAATGTTCACAGGCGGTGCGTTAATCCTTTAGCGTTATATATGTCAAGGATAGGCTCGTACGAAGTTAATGATAAGTCTAACACAAAACGTATAACCCCAAGTTTAAAGTATCAAGTAACAAGTATGCATGCATGTATAAGGAATGTTTGTGCATTTTAGAAGTAAGTGTAAGTTTCAAAGTTTAACATGTTACACCCTAAAGGTGGTAAACGAAAAAGGGGGTTTCAAGTATACTCACGGTTTTGCAAGCTTCCACTTGTTAATCCGTGAGGAGTTGTTGATTGTTTGAAGAGGAAACACCAAGTCCTTCTACACGAGGAAGCAAGGTGTATGAGTTTTTGGATGATAACGGAAGATTTGGGATTCGGAATAAAAAGTATATGGAAAGTAAACATATGAGAAAATAACCATCTAGTACATAATACTCATTCTTGACACTATGAAACCCATAGGGGTTTGAATGTTTTCTTGGGTTAAATTACCCATTAGAATCGTAACGAGTACCATATTCTTAGATGATGTAACTTAATATTTTTGACAAATAACCATAAGATTATCATCAAAGGTTCGGTTACTATAAGTATTATCTATTTCATATAGTATATATATCATAAGTTTAGTCCAATAATGTACAAGTAGTATCATAGAAGTCATGCATGAAGTAGGAAGATAAATCTTCCATTTTGACACCTCTTTTGTATTCATCAATGCACAAGTTGTCATAGACAACAAGGATGGTCATGAATGTATAATAAAGAAATGAAATGCATACTAGCTAGCTAACTAAGAAGAAAACATCAAGTGATGTGTGGATTTGTAAGTAGGATAGCCCAAGCTATCCAAATAATCACACTTTCACAAGTTCAAGACTTGTTCATCACTTGTGGGTTAAAACCCTTTTAAAATAGAAAGTTTTGAGGATTAAAACCTTTGGATTTGTATGTTACAACCTTTTTTTTAAGCACATATAATCATAGTCTTGATTAATGGCATAAGGACATAGGAATGTATGAAGAAAACATGAGTTTTCTTCCAAAACATGAAGATAAAAATGAGCAGAATTTAGGTACACTTTGGACCTCCAAAATGGTGAGGTTTCACCTTAGTTTGCCCAAGAAAACTTGTGAAAACCTTCCTAGAGGTTATCCAAGTGTTTTAGAATAAAGAAACAAGAAGTAGAAGAAGAAGTGAGTTTAAACTCACTTTTAATGGCTAAAAGTTTCTGCTTGTTTCTGCTCGAATAGAGCTGAGTTTATGAGAGTTTTGAGAGTGTTTAAGGGTTGTAAAAGTGGGAAAAGGTATGGGATTAGAGTGGTATTTATAGGGAGTAATTAGGGTTTAAGTTGGTTGGTATTTAATAGAGTTGTTGGGGGTTAAACTAATTAAAAAAAGAAAAAAAATAAATGTTGATGCTGGCCGAATTGGTTGTTAACAGCTAAAATGATCCTATTTCTTTTTTTTTATGTGACATAAAGTGGATATAAAATAGTGTAGCATAATATGCATTATGATATTGTAAGTAGTTTGGAGGTTATTTAATATAAAAAAAAAGGATTTAGGTGGGGATACAAGAACCGATCGCTGCTTGTTGGGCAGCATTCATATTCTTTTTTTTATTAAAAGTTGTATAATTGTTGGTTATTAATAAGTTACATATAGTTTAATGTATGGTTAGTATGTAACAAGACTTAAAATGGGTATTTAACACGTTTTAATTAAACAAAAGATGTGATAGAAGTAAGTGTATAACCATTAAGTATTTAAACATGTTTTGATTCCACAAAAGGTGTAGTAAAATAAGCGTGTGCATCGATTGTACAAGTATGTCAACCATGAATAGGTGACGTATATACGTAAGCGAAATATATGAGTCATGAATATACGATATGTATTTGTAAGTCGATCACGTTTACAAGATTCACGAACAAGACATCACATGTATAACGAATCGATGCGTATAAGTATAACTTGTGTGAAATAACGAATTTTATTACGATCAGAGTCTCGGATTTTACAACGATACAACGAAATACGATTACAAGGATTACAAGTTCCCAAAAATAGAAATACAATACAAACTTTCTAATTAAGGAAAGTTACGAAAAAGCGGAGCGTTACAGGTTTCTGGTACCCACGCAATAACGATTTCGAGCTACAAGGCTATTCAGACTCAGACTTTGGGTGTTGCAAAACAAATGTTAAGTCTACAACTCCAGGCTGCCAGTTCTTTGGCACACGTTTGGTAACGTGGAAGTGTAAGAAACAAACCACGGTCTCTCTCTCGACTTGTGAGGCAGAATACGTACCTGCTTCCATCTGTTGTTCAAAAATCCTATGGATTCAGCAACAGATGAGGGACTATGGATGGCAATTTCTTAACACGCCAATATACGTAGATAACGAGGCTGCGATTTCAATAACAAAAAATCTGGTTCAACACTCTAAAATAAAACATATCAAGATACGTCATCACTTTATTCGTGATTGCTACAAGCAAAAGTTGATACGTATTGAGAAAATCCACACTGATGAACAAAAGGCTGATTTTTATACAAAACCATTTGATAAAACAAAATTTCAATATCTTTTGAAATTAAACGGGATGAAACATTTGTCATCAGGGGGAAACAAAGAGAGTGAAGCCGAGATGGATGGCGATTTGAAGTAATCCTCATCGGGACGCCAAATTTTTTTTTCAAGTTTTCTTTCTTTAAGACCAAAAAACTAAAAAGATGTTTTTGATTTTAGGGGGGAAATGTTGTGAAAAATACAAAAAACATATAAAATTTAAAAAGTACAAAAACATAGAAAAAGACAAAAATGAGTTTTCGTGTATAAAATAGGAAATTATAGTACATCAGTGGGCTATCACAACATGCTAAAGAATTGTAAACTCAAAAGGTTTTTAAACAGTCTCATTGATGATATGCCAGTAGGCTTCGCACATTCAGCAATTTTTTTTCAAGATATAAAGATAATGAAACTTCTTAATTAGTGGTTAACATCTCTCGGATATATGGTCTTGGTACCGTAATTTCGTTTAAGAGATTGCTGGATTCTGAGATACTAGGTCTTTATAACTAGTTGATATCTTGGGTATTATACAAGTTCTTCTGATTTTGCATCGGCAATGGCCTAGAACTTGTAGAGTACTTTTGCTTTTAAACCCAAAAGTGCATCATAATTGAAAGTATCGAAAGAACTGACAATTGCAGTCAAAAGATTCCAAATATAGAACGCCACTTTCTAAGTCGAGCTTTCATCTCTTCGTCTGTACGGTAGTACTAACCTGAGCTCCCAAGGCCTTGCATAACCCAGGTACAAATATCAATTAGATATATTCACCTGTAAGATGAAATCTAAGGAATCTTGATACAGGATTATATTCTGAGGTGGGGAACACCGTTAAGTTAAGTTCTAATACACTTAATTACCGTATCTTTAAACAACTAAAACATGTGTAGAGGTTTAAGGGCACAAACAATACTGACAATCTAGGTGAACTTGTTTAAGACTTAAAGTTTATCAGATCAACGGTGTTAGTGACAACTCTCAAAAACTAATATGATCCTCTTATACAAACTCAGAAAAATATGTCTGTAAATTTGTTTGTACATAGTTATTTCATTTCAGAAACCAAAAAGATTTTCAGTGTGTTTTAGCATAAAGTTAGGAAAATTCAAAAAGATTTTATTTCAGCTTATTTTCGACTACCGATGATGGAATGCTGATCTTTCAAAATCCAAAGTTGTTGAACAGAATCTGTAGGACAACGGTTTGGGAGTCAATCAGAAATGAAAATGTTTTGAAAAGAATACAAGTTCATTAGTTTGAACTTAACTTTGATAGAAAAACATCAGTTTGTTCATAAAGTGTTTAATCAAGGTCATTAATTTGGACTTGGTTAGCAAATCAGATAACCAGGGTCATTAATTTAGACTTGCTTAACTGAGTGGGTTGTTAAAACTAATAAAATGTTTGAAATTTGAAAATGTTGAAAAAATGGTATTTCAAATGAATGAGTTAGTCCGCAAGAAGGAGACTCCTTCGCACGGAAGAACTTCATCCGTCCGAAAACATGTTGATCTGCACGAAGGTAACTCCTTCACACGAACCAAGAACAATGCATATATATACTCCTTCGCACGAAAGAGTTTTCATTCGCACAAAATCTCTTCCGCACCAAAAACATTTATTTGAGAGAAAAAGTTTTCTAAGTAACGAAGTGCTGCCAAAATTTACTTTGGGATATTGATTTACACAACACTTATAATGGGAAAGGTAGATAATATCCTGGATGTGTATAATTTGGACAAAATTTGGACATACGGAATTAAACATAATAAAACTTAGATTTGTAATGATTAAACGGACAAATGATAAAATTGAACATATATTTGTGTAAATCGGCATGTTTAGATCATAATGGAACCTTCAATTTGTAAAAAAAATGTAAAATTTGTTTGATTAAAAAAATTGGTTATTTTGAATCTGGAACGGAGGAACCACGTTCGCACGGATGAATTTCATCCGCACGAAAGTAGTTCATCCGCACCATTTTTGGTCATTCGTTTGAAAAACTGTTTCCTTCGCACGAATGTAGACCATCCGTACCATAATATTCATTCGTTCCAAATGTTTGATCCACTCCAAATTTTGTTCTGTTGTACATTACTCATCCGTCCCAGGCATTCATCCGTTCCTAAACATATTAAATGTCAAAAATTTTCTAAGTCTTTGATTGTGTATGTTTTTAGGCAAAAGTGACTAATTTTGATCTGAAGCACGATATTTGTTGTGTGCTTGATGATACTCTTCCAAAGATGACACCATTTAAGGATATTTTGCCATTCTTTGAACGATCAAGAATTAAAAAGGTTGTTACAGAGCAACATCCGACCTACATAAGTCATGTTGAAAGATTTGGAAGAATGCAAAGTTTATTGAAAGTCTGCCATCAATTTATTATGTAGTCAAAGTAGGAAATGAAGATAAAGAGGTTGTGATAACTGAAGATCTTTTCAGAGGAGTTTTAGCTTTTGCGATAAAGCAGATGATCCAACTGGATTTTCAGAAAGGGTGGTCAAGGGGTGCTTTTACCGTATGGGCTATACTAGTTATGTGAATCAAGCGAACTTTGCTAAAAGTTGTATATCCAGACCATATAAATTCTTAATGGGCACAAAAAAGGAGGGTATGATGTCACGGTGGATTATATAATGTGCTTGATCATAGCCCTAATACTGAATCTTCCGTACAATTTCTCAAAGCTTATATTTGAACAGATAAAGGGTAATTTGACATTGGATAGATGGTTGATGTATCCGAGGTTTGTGCAAATGCAATTAGATGATCTTCTGCTGAATCTGGATAAGAATAAGTCTGATCTGCTACCATTAGAACACATGAATAATCTTTCTTTGGATCGAATCAATACCTACAAGAATCAAGCTGAGGAAGATATTCCGAAGTTTAAGAAGTTAATTGGATTTTTAGGTAATGAGAATTATATTGCACCGCCTAAGGTTAGATGGAGGAAGGATGGTAGTAACTCTGATAATGAAGATAAGAAATTGGAAGGATTCAAAGAGAAAAGAAGTAGATGGTTTGTGAAAGAAGAAATGCCAAAGAAATCTAAGAAGCAGACAAAAAGAAAGAGAGTTGTGAAAACTATGCTAAGGTATGAAGATAGTGAAGATGATGTAATTTCTGCTACATCAAAGAAAGACACTGCTGAAATTGCAGAAGACATTGAAGATTAAGTTTTACAAAGAGGTTCGGGTGATGAGGCTGATGGTGAAACAACAGAGAGTGATAGTGATATTGAGATTACTAAGATGGCTCCTACAACACATGATCCTAGAGCAAGAGCTGAGAAAAGAGCTACAAGATCTAAGAAGAAACGTTCTGAAGATAGTGGTGATGAAACGTACATGCCTTCAGACACAAAACGACCAGTGAAGAAAGCTTCTAAGAGAAAAAAAGAGCAAAGTTGCAATGACTGTTAAGAAGACTGGGTCACTGATGACTAAGAAAGCAAGAAAGGTGATAGAGGAACCTGTGTTTGAAACAACAACCGCTAGAGCTAAATCAATAGTTACGGAGAAGAGTGCACGTGTTGTTGAAGAAAAGAATGTTATTCCAATCAAAATTCCTACTGCTTCACAGCAAACACCAACAAATGTAACCAAAAATTTTTGTTGTGGTTATGGTTATAGTTATGGCTCAAAACCAAATCAAACTGCCCTATGCATACTTTTTAAATCACCAGCTTAAGTATTGTGTTATACGTCACATCACGCGAACACCACTGTAGTGTTATACGATGATACTTGAGGCTAATAACGAGAATCTACTTTCAAAGTTATGTCAATTTAAACCACTAAAAGTGTTGTTGACGGTGATTTCATCCTTCATCTTCTTCTTTTTCACTTTCAAAAATCTACTAGATTAGTTTAATCTATCTTTTCTATAGGTTTGATTCTAAAAATGGTTGGGGCTGTTTTATTTGAGTGAAAGTAAATCCACGTAACAATGTATAGTGACTGATACGGATACTAATGAATCCTAATAAGTTAATTCATTAGACTTCATACATAGTGTTTTTCTTTTTCTTTTATTTTATTTTTTAACTGTAATTAACCTCCTTGAACATGAACCAACCACAGTGTCATTCCATATTGATGGTGAGAAGCAATTAACACTTGTCATGACAAGTTGTCTATTGGTTAGTCACTTGTTTCCTTACTTGAGGTCCTAAGTTCAATTTCAACTAGCATCATTTTGAAGGACATTAGTGGCGGCAATGAAGTTTGGAACTAGGCCTCTCTCGAGGTCGCCAGTTCGACACCGAACCAAACAGAGTTTTACCGCAGTGGGCTTTCAGGAGGGCGGGTTTTCCCCATAACTGGTAGCTCGACTATGCATCCAATTTTGACCGTTATGGAAGAGATGTTACATTTACTCGATTGAGAGCATTCCAGAATTCTTATCCGATGATTTAATTAGCTCTTAAAAAACACTTAACGTTTGTCTTCATACATAGTTTTCTTAACTATGTTTTGAATATAATTCTATTTATTATTGTTCGCACTATTATGTCCAAGTACCAACCTCACATGGGGTTTGCTTTTTAAATTGTGGGATAAGTACCAACCTCACATGGGGTTTGCTTTTTAAACGGTGGGATAACACAAATTTGAGTCCATGTGCCTTTTGACAAAATTTGCAATAATTGCCAAAAAGTTACAATCAACTCTCTAGTTAGGGATATCGTACCGAACCTGTACTGTAGGCTGATTCTATACACACCCCCCCTCCTCCTGATTATACCCCCCTTATGAGAGGAAAACTGCCGGTCCCACGCAGGCCCCACCTATAAGTATGTGAGAGAAGGGGGGTGTAGAAAGTAATTAGGGGGGGTGTAGAAAGTAGCACCCGTACTGTATCACACAGTATCAATTTCTGGGGCTACTAAACATATCCTCTTACCCTTTATTTTTACTGAATATACATTATACTTTTCCCCTTAAGTTTCATAGTAGTTAGGGCTGTAAACGAACCGAACGTTCAGCGAACAGTTCCTGAACCGTTCGGCGGGAAGTTCGTTCATGTTCGTTCGTTTAGTTAATGAACGAACATGAACAAGAAATTCCGTTCGTTAAGTTAAACGAACGAACATGAACAGAGGTTGCGTTCGTTCGTTTATGTTCGTGAACGTTCGGTAATGTGTTCGTTTATGTTAGTGAGCGTTCGGTAATGAGTTCATTTATGTTTGCTTGTTAATATTTATTTGTGTTAGTTCATTAAAGGTTTTTATATGTTGTATTTTGTTTTATTATTTCTAGTTTTTAAAATTTTGAACCCTGAGTTATCTTATATGCCTCTCACAACATCCCTCATTTCACTATTTCAATTTTAGTTTGTGTTAAGGCTTAACAAACTCTTAATTTTGTGTTTATCATGTTTTTGATAATCACGCCAACTCTGTTCGGATAATTATGTTAAGTGTTTATTTATTTTTTTTTTTGATTCTTCGTAATGTTTGTGATGAAAATGCAGCTTTTATTCTAAAATGAATATTGTGTTCATAAACGTCGTTTGTGTTCATTTATGTTCATGAACATTTGTTAGAGTTCATTAGCATATGGTAAGCGTTCGTGAACAGTTCACGAACATGTTCGTCTCCTTAATGGACGAACACGAACAAGAAATCTCGTTCGGTAAGCGTTCGTGAACAGTTCATGAACAAGCTTGTTCCTTAACGAACGAACACGAACATGGCCTTGTTCGTGTTCGTTCGGTTCATTTAGAGCCCTAATAGTAGTATAACTATAACCCTTTTGTTTCTTTTGTTATGTTTTATCTTATATTATTATTTTATTAAAGTCTTTTATTTCATATTTTAGATAACTTTTTCTTAAATGTATTTTTTTAAATTTAAAGAATTTCTTTTACGTTACTTTTTTAAAGTTTTGAAAAATGTTTTTTACTATTTAAATTTTTTTTTTTTTTGCTTATTTAAGAAAACATTATTTTTTAAAGTTGTTTATAATTTCTTTGTTAGCTTGGGAGTTGGGATTTAAGAGACAAAAAGTTTGATATTTACAGTTTTTTTTTTTCTTTTAGCATTGAGGGGATTCTCGAATGGAGACAAAAAAGAAAAGAAGAAAGAACATTATATGTATAGTCCACCAGCTATATGCGAGGTATTTACATAAGCTTTAGTTTCCTTTTAGAAGGAATAAAAAATTATATTTTATTTAATATTTTAATTAGCAGATATAAATGATTAAATGAGATCGTTAACGATTTGGCATAATAGATAAAAGTGATATTAGACAAAGACCATGCTCCTAATCACCTCAATACAATCGAGGAGCTTGATATCACTCATGGTGTCATGTTGTATGAATTCTTATCACATGTATATTATATATTTTGTTTTTGAGTTCTTGGTTATATATATATTTCATATTTGCATGTCTTGTTCTTCGTTCATGACGATTGGATTCAATTGTTGTTTTTGTGCGTGTAAACAAAGAAGATTAATTTGAAAAATAATTATATAAAGTGGTTTTGTTTATGTTGTTAAAAAAATATTTCTTCAAAGGGGGAAAAGTGACAAGTTTTGATTTTATGTTTCTAAGGAGGGGGTATGACAAATAGAAGAGGGGGGTATGTTTAGCCTACCCCTATGTTAATAGATAATCTTTAATAGATCGAATCAGTTTCAATTATGTTTGCTAATATTCCGGCTTCTTATAATAATGAACTAGGTTATAACCCCGTGTATTACACGTGGTTGAATAAATAAATTTTATATACTAAATAATAAAACAATATATCTTTAAAAACCTTATTAATTGTACGGGTTGAATAAATATAATTTTATATATTAAATAATAAAAAATTATATCTATAAAAACCATATTGTACGGGTTGAATAAATGTAATTTTATATACCAAATAAAAAAGTTATATCTTTAAAACCACGTGTAATACACGGGTTGAATAAATGTAATATTGTTTACTAAATGATAAAATAATGCATCTTTAAAAAAACCCCATTTATTACACGGGTGAATAAATGTAATTTTATATATCAAATAATAAAAAAAAAATTACATCTTTAAAAATATGCGCATTACACGGCTTGAATAAATGTAATTTTCTGTACTAAATAATAAAAAAAATATATGTCCTTAAAAAATCCCATGTATTGTACGAATTGAATAAATCTAATTTTATATATCAAACAATAAAAAGTTATATCTTAAAAAACCTCATGTATTACATGGGTCGAGTAAAGTTTGGTTTTCGTGATAAAAAATAGATTATTCTGTTGTTGCAAAATTTGTTAACGAAGTCTCAATAAATTTAACACTTTATTTAAAACTCCGTAAATGTATAAATGATAAATAATATTAGTTAATTTTCAAATATAATTAATTCAAATAAATAATATTATAAATGAGAAGGAGATTAAACTAAATAATAATTATCCATAAGATATTAAACTAATAATATTTAGTAGGAGGGTTATCTATAATTAATTAGAAAATATTAAACTAAAATAATAATTATCTATAAGAGATGGTCAAATATAATTACAAATGTTCCTAAAGTGGTTTATTTTATTATATAGTATAGAAGATAATTATGTTTTCATTTGTATATATATATATACTGGAGTTGATAAGAATTTTTTTAATATGGTTAAGATTTTTGGTAAAGTATTTTTTTCTAACAATACAAATACCTATTTGATTTCGTTATCGAATAATGTAAGTTAATATATATATAGGTGGAAGAACTTATATATTGGAGTTATTTAATATTTAGGGGAAGGTTTAAATGAAAACCACTAGCTATTGTGAAAACTTGAAAACTAATTAAAAAAGCCAAAAAAACCTACCAATTTTTTTTTTTTTTTTTTGCATACCAATTTCGCCATTTTTTATATATAAAAAAATTTAAAAAAAAAATTGTAGTGCACATGTGTAATACTACACATGTGTATGTGTACTACACATGTGTATTATTACACATGTGTATTAAAAAAAATTCATATAAAAAAACAGCTTTTTATAAAAAAAAATTGAAAAAATAAAATTTTGGTGTGTTTTTTAGGCTTTTTTTAGTTAGTTTTCGAGTTTTCACGTTAAAAGTGGTTTTCATTTGAACATTCCCCATCTATTTAATTTAACAAAGAAGTAAAATGCCGAATCTATCGTAAATTCAGAAAAGAGATAAATAAAGTTACAATCAATAAGAAGTTAAGGAAATAGAAATATTATAAAATAATGTAGTTAAGTTCAATGGATGAATTGGAATGTATCTGGTCATATCTCAAATTGCTTTCTACAGTTATGGACCATGCAATTTTGTAGCCATGTGAAGGATTTACAGGCTGTTTGGTAGTCTCTTAATGACCATTCAGATGATACCTCTTAATGGTTTAAATCTCTGAATGAATAAGAGGTAACATCAAGTCTGAATGGTTAAGAGGTAACCTCTGAATGGTAAATCATCACATGTCACATTCTTCTACATTCTCATTGGTAAAATTCTTAATGGTTCCATTAAGAGGTAACCTCTTAATGACCATTCAAACAGCCCCTTAATTGAACTTGGGAATTAAAAGTTTACTGTTATTAAGAATCTATAGTATATATAATAAACTTAACTTTTTTTACTTAAAATCGTTAATTTAATGTATTATCTAATTCGAAATTATGTTGGTCTAATTATAAAAAGAGTCTCAGATTCGTTGTTGTGACGGGCTTTCCAGCCTCATGGTTGTATGTGAGATGCTTATGTAGCCAAAAAGATGGAGAGTAGGCTTTGTAAGGTTTGTGACTCTTTCAGACGTTGAAGCAACGTTGGAAGAGATGAACACGATCACTATTTTCAAAGTAAAACTTTTTGTTTCTTCGGCTAAGTTTGACAAAAACCACCAGAGATTCTAGTTTTCAGCGAGTGATGTGAATGGTCGAAGATGGCATCCGAAGTCTTCCGTCGAACCCTCTATCAGAGCAGGGCCTTCAATTGTGAGGAATGGGGTGTCCTTTAGTGATACCGTTGCTAGCAAAAAATCTAATACGAAGTCTGTGGAGACAGTGGCGAAACTTGGGGTGTCGATTTTTCCCAATTCCGGAGGGGCGAAAACGTAAATACCTAAAAATTTGTATACGAATGTATTGTTCATAACACTGCGCGTCGAAAAGTTTGGGGGGGCGGGGCGGGCGGGCGCCCCCTCCCGCCCCAAGGAAGCTGCGCCCCTGTGTGGAGAAGAAAATTTTGGTCGTCAAACAGAGAGGATCGATGGTCCCACACTAGTGTAGAGGTAGGTCGGTGGTTCACACGGTGAAGAGGCATTCTGATATTGGGTTCTTAACGTCTAAATTCGCGGCTGCTACATGCTCTGCTACGGGTGTCGCTATGGGTGTCTTTTTCATCGGAGGGTTGCGTATACGAATCTCTTTCCCATACAATGTTGTGGCAAAAGAGTTTGTGGCTGCCTATGGGGATCTCTTGTCGGAGTTTTTGTCAGAGGTGGCAGTTTGGAATGGGGAGGACATTCTGTTTGATAGGCTTATGGTTATAAGAGTGTCCGGAGTCCATTTGCTTCTTTGTGACAACTCTCTCCATGATCAAGTGGGTAGTGTTTTTGGCATGTTCATAGAGCCTTCAAGTTTCTCCTGGAAAAATAGGGATGTCTCCTCTGGGACTTGCATGGTTATTACCTCCTGGAAATCAAGGATCGAGGAAGAAATATGTCTTAAATGGGATGGTCAGGAGTTTTTTGTTTGGGTGTCTGAGGATTCTATGAGCTGGGATGTCCAAAAGATAGAGGTTCCAATGGATGTGGATACGGTTGAAAAGGACGTGCAGGATGCTCAGACTACCAAACAAGATTTGGAAGAGGGAGAGTTCATGGCGCCATATGGTCTACCTCGGCCGGAACGCATTATGGATGTTGGGTTATGTAAGATCTACAAATGATGAAAGCCAAAATCCTGGGAAACCATGTCCCTGTCTGATGGAATAAGTTAGATTATAACTCAATGTCCAGAAGTTTCCTCCCTTGAAAGTTATAAACAACCACCTAACCTAAACTACTGAACAAAGAAATGTTGCCCTAAAGATATAAGACAACAAGTACAAGTGCTGGAATGAATAGTTTTGGGTCAACTAGTCAACAATGAAAGTCAACAAACTAAAGTCTAGAAGATCAAGTCAAGAAGTCAAAGAAAGACAAGAAGTACTAGATTATACCAGCACTTTTGGAATCCTAGTTGTTTAGTTGTAGTTCACAACAATTTTGTTTTTATTCTTTATTTCTTAATTGTCCAGCAGTTTTGCACAACTGTTGGCAGCTACATATTTAATGGGTTGTTTTGGGTCGCTTTCATGTTGATGTCACAAGCAGTTCTCTCCTCTATAAATAGCTTAGTCTGTAATCTGAATATGTAACTCTTAGAATTGAAAAATAGAAGAACTTAGAGAGAGAGAGAGAGAGAGAGAGAGAGAGTTCACCTGGTGAGGGGGAGTACTATTGTACATCGGATGTAATTTGACATATGAATAATATATGAATCTTATGACAATCACTCCCAAATC